>CM072916.1:2009131-2295591 GCA_037013685.1 Acridotheres tristis
CTCCTCGCTATAGGATCACCTAGAACATCATTGTAGGGTCACCTAGAACATCATTGTAGGGTCACCTAGAACATCATTGTAGGGTCACCTAGAACATCATTGTAGGGTCACCTCAAACATCGCCCCCTCCTCGCTATAGGATCACCTAGAACATCATTGTAGGGTCACCTAGACCATCACTGTAGGGTCACCTACAATGTCACCATAGGGTCACCTAGAACACCATTGTGGGGTTCTACAGGGCCACCTCAAACACCCTCCATCCTCACTATAGGGTCACCTAGACCGTCACCATAAGGTCACCTAGAACATCATTGTAGGGTCACCTAGAACATCATTGTGGGGTTCTACATGGTCACCTCAAACATCCCCCATCCTCACTATAGGGTCACCTAGACCGTCACCATAGAGTCACCTAGAACATCATTGTAGGGTCACCTAGAACATCATTGTGGGGTTCTACAGGGCCACCTCAAACGTCCCCCTGTCCTCAGTATAGGGTCACCTAGACCATCATTGTAGGGTCACCTAGAACATCATTGTAGGGTCACCTAGAACATCACCATAGGGTCACCTAGAACATCATTGTAGGGTCACCTAGACCATCATTGTAGGGTCCCCTAGACCATCACCCTCCCCTCACCACGGCGCCGCCAACAATCCCACCCCATCCTTTCCCTGGCGACCCCCCTATCCCCCCAACCCCCACCCCCCTATCCCCCCAACCCCCAAATCCCCCCCACCCCTCACTTGTTGAAGAGGTTGAGGCCGATCCGGTACTGGCGCCGCTGCACCACGTCGTTGTTGAGCGCCGGCGAGTCCCAGCTCTGCCGCGGCTCCCGCTGGTACGTGGCCTTGCCGGGGGCTCCGGCGGCCCCGGGGGGCTGCGGGGGGGCGGTGGGGGGCGGTGGGGGGGGGGGGGGTCGTCGCAGGCTGTCCCGGGACGAGGAGCCCGAGGAGCAGTTGAGGGTCTCGTTGGAGTTGGAGCTGCTGCCCAAGCTCTCGTTGTCGCCCTCGGAGCCTTCCTCGCCCGCGGGCGGGGGCGGGGGGCCGGGGGGCGGGGGTGGTGGCGGGGGTCCCTCGGGGTGGAAGCAGCGGTGGGGCGGGGGTCCGGAGCGGGGTAAGGTGCCCCCTCCCCCGGTGCCCTCGGGCTCGTAGGGGCCACCCCGGTTGATGGAGCCGCGGTCGGAGCGGTCGCTCAGGTCGGCCGAGCTGTCGCTCGGGGGTTCCACCGTCAGCAGCGGGGGGTGTCCCCCCCCGGACCCCCGCCCCCGGCACTCCAGGCACGGGGGGCCCCTCCTGGGGGGCTCCTCGGGACCCCCCCAGCGCTCGGCGGGGCCGGGGGGGTTGGTGGGGGGAGGCGGGGGGGGCGGTGGGGCTGGAGGGGGGGGTGGCCCCCCGCTGTCCGGGGGGGGCTCGGGGCTGGGGGGTCTCTCGGGGGAGCGGGGGGAGCCGGGCAGGCCCTCGTCCAGGTACAGGGTGACGTCACTGGCGGAGGTGGCGGCGCTGTCCCCCGCGGGGGGGTCGGGGGCGCCGGGGGGGACCCCGCGACCCCCCCCCAGCGCCTCATCAATGGAGGCGGCCAAGGATTTCACCTGCAGGGACAGGACCCCCGTGAGACCCTCTGTGACCCCCCCATGTTGGCCCCCGTGACCCCCAGGAGCTCCCTGACCCCATAAACCCCAGGACCCCTGACCCCATAAACCCCCTGACCCCATAAACCCCCTGACCCCTCTGACTTCCCAGACCCCATAACCCCCACGATCCTCTGACCCCATAACCCCCAGGACCCTATAACCCCCCTGACCCCCTGACCCCATAACTCCCAGGACCCCTCTGATCCCATAACCCCCCTGACCCCCATAACCCCCCTGACCCCCTTGACCCCATGGTCTCCATAAGCCCCCTGACCCCCATAGCCCCCCCTGACCCCATCACCCCCCTGATCCCATAACCCCCATAACCCCCCCGACCCCATCACCCCCATAACCCCCACGACCCCCTTGACCCCATGGTCTCCATAAGCCCCCTGACCCCCATAGCCCCCCCTGACCCCATCACCCCCCTGACCCCATCAACCCCATAACCCCCCCGACCCCATAACCCCCCCGACCCCCACCTGCTGCGCAAACGCCTCCTCCAAATCGGCACCTCCGGGCCCAAAATCCGCCGAAGCCGAAAGCTGCCGGGGGGGGCTTCCCGCGCCCCCCACCCCGGCACCCCCTCCCACCGCCGCCCCTTCTCCGGGACCCCCGCCCCCATCCAGGCCGGCCCGGCAGGACCCCCCATAACGGGGGGCTCTCCTCGGTCCCCCCAGAACGCCCTCGTCCAGCGAGGCCGGTTTGCCCTGGAAATAGGGCGGGGGCGGCGGGGGCGGCCCCGGGGCGGGGGCCGGGGGTCCCCGGTCGTATTCCTCGAAGGAGAACTGGAGGCGCAGCCCCGGCAGCGCCAGGCGTCGGGCGCGGCCGCCCTCGCTGCGCAGCCGCTCGAATTTCTGCGCCATTCGGTAACGGCGGAACGCGGCCTGGATGGTCCGCGCCGCCCGGCGAGAGCGGAAATAACCGCCGTACTTGCGCTCCAGCATCTCCACCTGCGAGGGGACAGCGACACGGGGACATGGGGGGACATGGAGGGACATGGGGGTATGGGTGGGGATGGGGACATGGAGGGACATGGAGGGACATGGAGGGACATGGGGATATGGAGGGACATGGAGGGATATGGGGACATGGAGGGACATGGGGACATGGGTGGGGACATGGGGACATGGGGATATGGAGGGACATGGGGACATGGAGGGACATGGAGATATGGGTGGGGATGGGGACATGGGGGCATGGGTGGGGATGGGGACATGGGGACATGGGGACATGGGTGGGGGCATGGGGACATGGAGGGATAGGGGGACATGCGTGGGGATGGGGACATGGGGACATGGGTGGGGACATGGGGACGTGAGTGGGGACAGGGGTGGGGATGGAGACATGGGGATATGGAGGGACATGGGGACATGGGTGGGGATGGGGACATGGGGACATGGGGACATGGAGGGACATGGGGACATGGGGACATGGGGACATGGGTGGGGGCATGGGGACATGGAGGGATAGGGGGACATGGGTGGGGATGGGGACATGGAGGGACATGTGGGTATGGGGACATGGGTGGGGACATGGGGACACGGGTAGGGATGGGGACAGGGGTAGGGATGGGGACATGGGTAGGGATGGGGACATGGGGGGACATGGGGGAACATGGGGATATGGGTGGGGATGGGGACATGGGGACATGGAGGGATAGGGGGACATGGGGACATGTGTGGGGATGGGGACATGGAGGGACATGGGGACATGGGGACATGGGTGGGGATGGGGACGGGGGTGGGGATGGGGACATGGGGACATGGGGACATGAGTGGGGATGGGGACATGGGGACGTGTGAGGACACGAGAGGGGACAGGGATGAGGATGGGGACATGGGGACATGGGGGTGGGGACATGGGGACATGAGTGAGGACAGGGATAAAGATGGGGACGTGCAAACACGGGGACACGGGTGGGGACGTGTTGGGATGGGGACATGGGGACATGAAGGGACATGGGGACATGAAGGGACATGGGGACATGGGGACATGAAGGGACATGGGGACAGGGACACGGGTGGGGACATGGGGACGTGTGTGGGGACGGGGATGAGAATGGGGACACGGGGACACGGGGACATGAGTGGGGACACGGGGATGAGGATGGGGACATGGATGAGAACGTGGGGTTGGGGACATGGGGACGGGGATGAGGATGGGGACATGGGGACATGTGTGGGGACAGGGATGAAGTTGGGGACATGGGGACATGGATGTGGACAGGAGGACATGAGGATGGGGACATGGAGATGTGGATGAGAACGCGGGGTTGGGGACGAGGACATGGGACCGCGGAGATGGGGACACGGATGGGGACATCAAAACGAGGATGGGGACATCACAACACGGACGGGGACATCACAACACGGACGGGGACATCAAAACGAGGATGGGGACATCACAACACGGACGGGGACATCAAAACGAGGATGGGGACATCACAACACGGACGGGGACATGCGGCCATGCGGGACAAGGAGGGGACAGGGCAGGAGAAGGACACGGGTGAGGTGACACCCAGGCAAGGAGGGGACACGGTGGCCTCGTGGGGACAGCGACCACTGCATGGGGACAGCGACCATGACGCGGTCTGGGGACTGTCACACGTGACCCACACAGGTGTTCCCCCCCCAGGTGTCACCCCCCAGGTACCTTCTTGTCCTGCAGGTCGGTGGAGAGCTCGTAGCTGTCGCTCAGAGCCTTCGGCCTCTTGCTCTCCTCCTCCTCCTCCTGCTTGCGCAGGGCCACGCTGGCCGGCTGGGGGGGCAGCCGGGGCCAGGCCACGCCCGGGGACCCCCCCCCCGGGGCCACCCCCGGCGCCCCCCGGGCCTCCTTGGGGCGCCGGCTGGGGGAGACCCCGGTAGGGGGGGGGTCTCCCGGGGCTGTCGGGCACCGGGCCCCCCCCCCTCGCTGCCCGGGGCTTCGCCGTCCACGCTGCGGGGACACGGTGTCACCGCCGGGGTTGGGACAACCCCCAAAAGCACCCCGGGACCCCCCCCAAAACAACCCGGGACCCCCCCCAAAAGCACCACGAGACCCCCCCCAAAAACAACTCAGGACCCCCCAGAACAACCCGGGACCCCCCAAAGCACCCCGGGACCCCCCAAAAGCACCCCGGGACCACAACAGAGACCCCCGAGACCCCTCAAAGAGCCTGGAGCCACCAAGGGGGGACCATGGGGACACAGGGACAGGGGGACAGACAGAGGGACATGGGGACATGGGGACAGACAGACAGAGGGACACGGGGACACAGGGACATGGGGACAGACTGACAGAGGGACACGGGGACACAGGGACAGGGGGACAGACAGAGGGACACGGGGACAGACAGAGGGACATGGGGACATGGGGACGGGGGACAGACAGACACGGGGACATGGGGACACATGGACACGGACACGGGGACATGGGGACACATGGACACGGACATGGGGACAGACAGAGGGACATGGGACATGGGGACACAGGGACAGGGGGACAGACTGACAGAGGGACATGGGGACAGACAGACAGAGGGACATGGGGACATGGGGAGACAGACACACGGACATGGGGACGGGGGACAGGAGGACAGACAGACACAGGAGCATGGGGACAGGGGGACACGAGGACGTGGGGACAGACAGACACATGGACGTGGGGACGTGGGGACATGGGGACAAACGGACATGGGCCCTATGGACATGGGGACACGGGGACACACGGACATGGGGACACGGATATGGGGACATGGGGACACACGGACACACGGATATGGGGACACACGGACATGGGGACATTGGCCCGATGGACAGGGGGACACACGGACATGGGGACACAGTGACACAGGGACACACGGACAGGGGGACACACGGACTCGGGGACACAGTGACACAGGGACACACGGACATGGGGACACACGGACACACACGGACATGGGGACACACGGACAGGGGGACATTGGCCCTATGGACTTGGGGACATACAGGTGTGGGGACACAGGGACACACGGACATGGACACACAGACATGGGGACACACGGACACAGGGACACACGGACACGGGGACATTGGCCCGATGGACAGGGGGACACACAGACATGGGGACACAGTGACACAGGGACACACGGACAGGGGGACACACGGACAGGGGGACATTGGCCCTATGGACTTGGGGACATACAGGTGTGGGGACACAGGGACACACGGACATGGACACACAGACATGGACACACGGACACGGGGACACACGGACACACGGACACATGACAGCGCCATACACGGCCACGGGGGACACACGGACACAGGGACAGACACACAGACAGACACAGGGACACACGGACACAGGGACAGACAGACACACGGACAGACACAGGGACAGAGGGACAGACAGACACACGGACACACAGACACAGGGACACACGGACAGACACACAGACGGACACAGGGACACACGGACACGGGGACAGACGGACACACGGACAGACACACGGACACGGGGACACACGGACAGACAGACACAGGGACACAGGGACACACGGACACGGGGACACACGGACACACAGACACACGGACACGGGGACAAACACACGGACACGGGGACAGACACACGGACACACATCTCCCCTCCCCCTCCAACCCCGCGGCGACCCAGCGTCGGATTTTGGGGGAGGGGTGCGGGGGGGGGGAGGGGCGGAGCAGATCCAGGGTTGGGGGGGGGGGACCCCCCCAAATTCCGGGGGGGGTGGTCCCGGTCAGGTGGGGGGAGGGGAGAGGACGGCGGAGGGAGGGGGGGAGGCGCCGCGCGGGGGAGGGGAGGAAAGGAAAGATTTGGGGGTGCTGGGGGGGGGGGGGGCTCGGGGTTCGGGGGGTCCCGGGGGGGGGTCCCGGGGGGGGGTCCCCGACGCACCCGTGCAGCAGCCGCTGGCGGAGCGGCCCCCGCCGCCGCTCGGCCGTGCACTGCAGGCACCACATTTTGGGGGTGGGGGTGTGGGAAAACAGCCGCCCCCCCTCCCCCCCCCCCCAAAAAAAAAAAAAAAAATTTAAAAAAAAAATTTGGGGGGTGGGAGGGGTGAGGAGGGGGAGGGGGGGGGACATACACAGACACACACACACAAACACGGGGACCCCCCCCTTGGAATGCGGGGGGAGGGGTCCCGGGTGGGGGGTGGGGTGGGGGGAGCCCCCGGCGCCTCCGCAGCGGAATCAGGGCCCGGTGCGGGGGAGGGGAGGGGAGGGGAGGGGGGGAGGGGGGAGGAGCCGAGGAGAGACCCCCCCCCCCATCCCCCATCCCATCCCCCCGATCTGCGCGTGCCCGGATGTCGAGACCCCCCCGGATGTTTGTTTTTTTTTTTTTTTTTTTTTTTTGGGGGGGGGGAGGGGGGGGGTCCGGGGGGGGGGGGGGGGGGGGCGGACGCCGGGGTCCCCAAAAAAAAAAAAAAAAACAAAAAAAAAAACCCCCCAAACTGAGGGGGGGGGGGGGAGGGGGAGCCCAAATTGAGTCCTCGGAGTGGGGGAGGGGCGCCCCCAAAAATTGGGGATTCCCCCTAAAATTAAGGGGGGGGGGTCCCTGATGGGGGGGGGAGGGGGCGGGGATCCCCAATGGGGGAAGGGGAGGGGTGGGGGGGGGGGTGTCCCCTGTTCTGCTGCGCATGCGCGGAGCCTCCCCCCCCTCCCCCCCACGGATGGCGGTTGCCATGGCGACGCGGCGGGCGGGGGGCGGCGGTTGCCATGGAGACGCGGGGGGGGGGGGGGTTTCCCCGGTGGGGGGAGGGGCTCGCTCGGCTGCCGGGTCCCTCCCCCCACCCCCTCCCCCCCCCCCGGTACCGCCCCCTCCCCAAAATAGAGCGAGGAGGCGCCATGATGGAGGCGTTGCCATGGCAACCGCCCCCAAACAGCGGCGGGGGGAGGGGCGGGCGGCGCCTCTGGGGGCCTATAGGGGTCTATAGGGGTTCTATGGGGGTCTATAGGGGCCAGGGGGGTATATAGGGGCTCTATGGGGTGTCTATAGGGTGTATAGGGGCCCTATGGGGGCCTGGGGGGTCTATAGGGGCCTATAGGGGCCTGGGGGGTCTATAGGGGCCTATAGGGGCCTGGGGGGTCTATAGGGGCCAGGGGGGTCTATAGGGGCCTATAGGGGCCTGGGGGGTCTATAGGGGCCTATAGGGGCCTGGGGGGTCTATAGGGGTCTATAGGGGTCTATAGGGGTCTATAGGGGCCTGGGGGGTCTATAGGCGTCCTATAGGGGCCAGGGGGGTCTATAGGGTCTATATGGGCCTGGGGGGTCTATAGGGGTCTATAGGGGCCCTATGGGGGCCAGGGGGGTCTATTGGGGTCTATAGGGGTCCTATAGGGGTCCTATAGGGGCCAGGGGGGTCTATAGGGTCTATAGGGGCCCTATAGGGGCCTGGGAGGTCTATAGGGGCCCTATGGGGGGTCTATAGGGGCCCTATGGGGGGTCTATAGGGGTCTATAGGAGCCTGGGGGGTCTATACGGGCCCATAGGGGTCTATACGGGCCCATAGGGGTCTATAGGGGTCTATAGGGGCCTGGAGTGTGTGTAGGGGTCTATAGGGGCCCTATAGGGGCCTGGGAGGTCTATAGGGGCCTATAGAGGCCAGGGGGGTCTATATGGGCCTGGGGGGTCTATACGGGCCCATAGGGGTCTATAGGGGCCTGGTGGGTCTATAGGGGTCTATAGGGGCCTGGAGTGTGTGTAGGGGTCTATAGGGGCCCTATAGGGGCCAGGGGGGTCTATAGGGGTCTATAGGGACCTGGGGTGTGCATGGCCCCTATAGGAATCTATATGGCCCCTATAGGGGACTGAGGTGTGTACAGGGGTCTCTAGGGGCCTGGGGCGTCTATAGGGTCTATAGGGGCCAGGGGTGTGTGTAGGGGGCTGTAGGGGACTATAGGGTCCTAGGGTGTGTATGGCCTTTATAGGGGTCTATAGGGGCCCCATAGGGACCTGGGGTCTGCATGGCCCCTGTAGGAATCTATATGGGCCCCATCGGGGCCTGGGGTGTGTATGGCCCCTATAGGGATCTGTATGTTCCCCTATAGACCCCCGGGGTGTGTATAGGGGTCTATAGGGGTCCATATGGCCTCCTATAGAGCCCTGGGGTGAGTGTGGTCCCTATAGGTGTCTATATGGGGCCCTGTAGGGCCCCAGCGTCTGCATGGCCCCTATAGAACCCTGGAACTCCCTATAGACCCCTGGGAGCCCCTACAGGCCCCTCGATTCTGTATGGCCCCTATGGGTCCCTATGGCCCCTATAGGAGTTTTATACGGATCCCTATAGGTCCCTATGATCACCATGGGTCCCTATAGGAGTTTTATATGGATCCCTATGGCCCCTATGGGTCCCTGTGGCCCCTATAGGGGTTTAATGTTCCCTATGGCCCCTATAGGGGTTTTGTATGGTCCCCTATGGGTCCCTGTGGCCCCTATGGCCCCTATAGGGGTTTTATGGTCCCTATGGGTCCCTATAGGTCCCTATGGGCCCCTATGGCCCCTATAGGATTGTATGGCCCCTATAAGGGTTTTATGGCCCCTATAGCCCCTATAGGGGTTTTATGGCCCCTATGGGCCCCTATGGCCCCTATAGGGGTTTTATGGCCCCTATAGGGGTTTTATGGCCCCTATAGGGGTTTATATAGCTATTAGGGGTTTTATGGCCCCTATGGCCCCTATAGGGGTTTTATGGCCCCTATGGCCCCTATAAGGGTTTTATGGCCCCTATGGCCCCTATAGGGGTTTTATGGCCCCTATGGCCCCTATAGGGGTTTTATGGCCCCTATGGCCCCTATAGGGGTTTTATGGCCCCTATGGCCCCTATGGCCCCTATAGGGGTTTTATGGCCCCTATAGGGGTTTTATGGCCCCTATGGCCCCTATAGGACCCACACAGGGTCCGGCGGTGTGGGGGAGGGGCGGCTCTTACCTGCGGGCGGGGGGAGGTTGGAGCAGCCAAAGCACCTGAGGGTGGCACCTGGAGGGGGGGACAGGGACAGACAGGGGGACAATGGACAGGGGGACACAGATGGACAGGGGGACAGACAGGGGGACACAGATGGACAGGGGGACAGACAGGGGGACAGACAGGGGGACAATGGACAGGGGGACACAGATGGACGGGGGACAGACAGGGGGACAATGGACAGGGGGACAATGGACAGGGGGACAATGGACAGGGGGACAGACAGGGGGACAGACAGGGGGACAGACAGGGGGACAATGGACAGGGGACAATGGACAGGGGGACAGACAGGGGGACAGACAGGGGGACAGACAGGGGGACAGACAGGGGGACAATGGACAGGGGGACAATGGACAGGGGGACAATGGACAGGGGGACAATGGACAGGGGGACAGACAGGGGGACAGACAGGGGGACACAGATGGACAGGGGGACAATGGGCAGGGGGACAGACGGGGGGACAGACGGGGGGACAATGGACAGGGGGACACAGATGGACAGGGGGACACAGATGGACAGGGGACAATGGACAGGGGGACAGACAGGGGGACAATGGACAGGGGACAATGGACAGGGGGACAGACAGGGGGACACAGATGGACAGGGGGACAATGGACAGGGGGACAGACAGGGGGACACAGATGGACAGGGGGACAGACAGGGGGACACAGATGGACAGGGGGACAATGGACAGGGGACAGACAGGGGGACAATGGACAGGGGGACAGACAGGAGGACACAGATGGACGGGGGACAGACAGGGGGACAATGGACAGAGGGACAGACAGGGGACAATGGACAGGGGACAATGGACAGGAGGACACAGATGGACAGGGGGACAGACAGGGGGACAGACAGGGGGACACAGAGACGGACAAGGGGACAGGGGACAGACAGGGGACAATGGACTGAGGGTGATGGGGGGACACAGCGGGGACAGACGGACAGTGGGGACAGACGGACACACGGGGTCAGTGGGTGAGGGGGACACGGAGACAAGACAGGGGACACTGGGGGACAGACGGACGTGGGGACAGACAGACGGTGGGGACAGTGCGGGGGGACAGGTGGCTACGGGTCACTGTGGGGGGATGGACACGGGGGGGGACACGGACAGACGGACGGACATGGGGACACGGACGGACACGGATGGACAGAGGGACACGGGGGCGACACAGACAGACGGACACGGGGAGGACAGGGACGGACAGATGGACATCGGGCGGGGGGGACAAGGACAGACGGACATGGGGACACAGACGGGACACGGGGTGACAGGGACGGACAGACGGACATGGGGACATGGGAGTGACACGAATGGACAGACGGACACGGGGGGGTGACACGGACGGACAGACGGACACGGGGGGTGACACGGATGGACAGACGGACACGGGGACATGGACACACGGGGGGGTGACAGGGACGGACAGACGGACATGGGGACATGGCCACACGGGCGGGGTGACAGGGACGGACAGACGGACACAGGGGGATGACAGGGACGGACAGACGGACACGGGGGGGTGACACGGACGGACAGACGGACACGGGGGTGGGAGTGACACGGACGGACAGACGGACACGGGGGGGGACAGGGACGGACAGACGGACACGGGGGTGGGACACGGACGGACAGACGGACACGGGGGGTGGGACACGGACGGACAGACGGACATAGGGACATGGACACACGGGGGGTGACACGGACGGACAGACGGACACGGGGGGTGACACGGACGGACAGACGGACACGGGGGGGGGACACGGACGGACAGACGGACATAGGGGGGTGACACGGACGGACAGACGGACACGGGGGGGACACGGACGGACAGACGGACACAGGGGGGTGACACGGACGGACAGACGGACACGGGGGGGACACGGACGGACAGACGGACACGGACAGGGAGGAGAGAGAGGAGAGAAACGAGTCAAGAGCCGGAGGGGGGGGACGGACACACGGACACGGGGGGGGGGGAGGGGGGGGACACGAGGGGGGAGGGGGGGGGTGAGGGGACACGAGCTGGGGGTGGGGGAGGGGAGGGATCCAGAGGATCCCCGGGGTGGGGGAGGGGCCCCACGGCGGGTCCAGACCTGAGCCCCTCCCCCCTCCCACCCAGGGTGGGACCCCCCCCCCCCCCCAAAAAAAAATCGCACTCGGGGGGGTCCTGGGGGTGCCCCTCCCCCCCCCCCCCCGACCCCACCTGTGGGGGGGGGGTGTCCCAGGTGTCCCCTCCCCCACCCCATCCCAGTGTCCCCCACTCACGTCATGGGGGGGTCCGAGCTGGGGAGGGGTCTCGGGGGGGTCCGGGGGGAATTTGGGGTGTCCGGGAGGGGTCTGGGGGTGTCCAGGGAGGGTCTGGGGGGGTTTTGGGGGGTCCGGGGGGGGTCTGGGGGGTCGCTGGGAGGGGGGTTTGGGGGCTCCAGGAAGGTTTTGGGGTGTCCTGGAGGGGTCTGGGGGATCCAGGGAGGTTTTTGGGGGGTCCGGAGGGGTCCAGGGAGGGTTTGGGGGGGGTCCAGGGAGGTTTTTGGGGGGTCCGGGAAGGTTTTGGGGGGTCCGGGAGGTTTTTGGGGTGTCCAGGGAGGTTTTTGGGGGGTCCGGGGAGGTTTTGGGGTGTCCAGGGAGGGTTTTGGGGGGTCCAGGGAGGTTTTGGGGGGTCCGGGAAGGTTCTGGGGGGTCCGGAGAGGTTTTCGGGGGGGGGGTCCAGGGAGGTTTTTTGGGGGTCCGGGGGGGTCCAAGGAGGTTTTGGGGGGTCCGGGAAGGTTCTGGGGAGTCCGGGGAGGTTTTGGGGGGGGTCCAGGGAGGTTTTTGGGGGTCCGGGGGGGATCCAGGGAGGGTTTTGGGGTGTCCAGGGAGGTTTTTGGGGGGTCCGGGGAGGTTTTTGGGGGGTCCGGGGAGGTTTTGGGGGGTCCGGGAAGGTTTTTGGGGGGTCCGGGGAGGTTTTGGGGGGGTCCGGGGAGGTTTTTGGGGGGTCCAGGGAGGTTTTGGGGGGTCCAGGGAGGTTTTGGGGGGTCCAGGGAGGTTTTTGGGGGGTCCGGGGAGGTTTTTGGGGTGTCCAGGGAGGTTCTGGGGGGTCCGGGGAGGTTTTTGGGGGGTCCGGGAAGGTTTTGGGGGGTCCAGGGAGGGTTTTGGGGTGTCCGGGGAGGTTTTGGGGGTCCGGGGAGGTTTTGGGGGGTCCGCGAAGGTTTTTGGGGGTTCGGGCCCTCGGCCCTGCCGGACTCAGGGCAGCCCCTCCCCCCCTTTCCTGCTCCCCCCCCTCCCCCCCCCCCAGGTCCGGAAGGCCCCGGGCGGAATTCCGGCCCTGCCGGAGCTTGGGGACCCTGGGGGACAGCGAGGGGACAGGGAGGGGACACGGGGACAGGACAGGAACAGGGACAGGGAGGGGACACGGGGACAGGGGACAAGGTCTAGAACAGGGACAGGGGACATGGGGACAGGGAGGGGACAGGGAGGGGACACGGGGACATGGGGACAGGAAAGGAACAGGGACACAGGGACAGGGACAGGGACACAGGGACAGGGACAGGAACAGGACATGGGGACAGGGATAGGGACAGGGGCAGGGACACAGGGACAGGGACATGGGGACAGGGAGGGGACACGGGGACAGGGGACATGGGGACAGGGAGGGGACACGGGGACAGGGATGGGGACAAGGCCTAGAACAGGGACAGGGAGGGGACCTGGGGACAGGACAGGGACAGGGACAGGAACAGGACATGGGGACAGGGACAGGAATGGGGACAGGGAGGGGACAGGGACAGGGATGGGGACAAGGCCTAGAACAGGGATAGGGAGGGGACATGGGGACAGGACAGGGACAGGGACAGGGAGGGGACAGGGACAGGGATGGGGACAAGGCCTAGAACAGGGACAGGGAGGGGACATGGGGACAGGACAGGGACAGGAACGGGATAGGTACAGGGACAGGGAGGGGACAGGGACATGGGGACATGGGGACAGGAATGGGGACAGGGAGGGGACAGGGAGGGGACACAGGGACAGGGACAGGGATGGGGACAAGGCCTAGAACAGGGACAGGGAGGGGACAGGGACAGGGACAGGGAGGGGACATAGGGGCAGGACAGGGATAGGGACAGGAATGGGGACAGGGAGGGGACACAGGGACAGGGATGGGGATGGGGACAAGGCCTAGAACAGGGACAGGGAGGGGACACGGGGACAGGGACAGGAACGGGGACAGGGAGGGGACACAGGGACAGGGATGGGGACAAGGCCTAGAACAGGGACAGGGAGGGGACATGGGGACATGGGGACAGGACAGGGACAGGAACGGGACAGGGACAGGGAGGGGACAGGGACGGGAACGGGATAGGGACACAGGGACAGGGAGGGGAGGGGACAGGGACAGGAACAGGGATAGGGACAGGGATAAGGACACAGGGACAAGGAGGGGACATGGGGACAGGACAGGGACAGGGAGGGGACAGGACAGGGACAGGGAGGGGACAGGAATGGGGACAGGGCCATGGGGACAGGGAGGGGACACAGGGACAGGGCCATGGGGACAGGGACAGGGAGGGGACAGGAATGGGGACATGGGGACAGGACAGGGAGGGGACAGGGAGGGGACACAGCCCGGCACCCCCATGCATGGCCCTGGCACGGGACAACAGTGTCACTGTCACACAATGTCACAGTGTCACCGCCTGGCACGGGACAACAGTGTCACAGTGTCACACACAGTGTCACAGTGTCACACAGTGTCACCGCCTGGCACAGGGTCACAGTGTCACACACGGTGTCACACACAGTGTCACAGTGTCACCGTGTCACATACGGTGTCACAGTGTCACGCACAGTGTCACAGTGTCACACGTGGTGTCACAGTGTCACCGCCTGGCACAGTGTCACAGTGTCACACACGGTGTCACACACAGTGTCACAGTATCACACACGGTGTCACAGTGTCACACAGTGTCACCGTGTCACACACGGTGTCACACACAGTGTCACAGTGTCACACGGTGTCACAGTGTCACACAGTGTCACACAGTGTCACACGGTGTCACACACGGTGTCACAGTGTCACAGTGTCACACACAGTGTCACACAGTGTCACACACAGTGTCACACGGTGTCACATGGCACGCGGTGTCACACACGGTGTCACTGTCACATGCCCTTGCACACCCCGGCACAGCCCCAGCGCAGTGTCACACGGTGTCACCGTCACACAGTGTCACACGGTGTCACAGTGTCAGTGTCACACGGTGCGTCACATGTCACACACGGTGTCACTCGGTGCCACACCAGGGTGGCACACCCTGGCACAGTGGCACTCTCGGTGTCACTCGGTGTCACTCGCTGTCACACGCGCTGTCACATGCTCTGGCACAGGGGTGACACGTGGCTGTCACCCCCGGCGTGGTGTCACCTGCTGTCACACGCTTGCACGGGGTTGCACAGGGTGTCACACACGGTGTCACACACATTGTCACACACGGTGTCACACGGTGTCACACAAGGTATCAGTGTCACACAGGGTGTCACACACATTGTCACAGTGTCACACACGGTGTCACACGGTGTCACACAAGGTATCAGTGTCACACACGGTGTCACACACATTGTCACAGTGTCACACACGGTGTCACACGGTGTCACACGGTGTCACACACGGTGTCACACAGGGTGTCACACACGGTGTCACACACGGTGTCACACACATTGTCACAGTGTCACATGGTGTCACACACATTGTCACAGTGTCACACGGTGTCACACGGTGTCACACAAGGTATCACTGTCACACACGGTGTCACATACATTGTCACAGTGTCACACGGTGTCACACAAGGTATCAGTGTCACACACGGTGTCACACACGGTGTCACACACATTGTCACAGTGTCACACATGGTGTCACACGGTGTCACACACAGTGTCACAGTGTCACACACGGTGTCACACACATTGTCACAGTGTCACAGATGATGTCAGACCCGGTGTCACACACGGTGTCACACAGAGTGTCACATGGTGTCACACACGGTGTCACACACATTGTCACAGTGTCACATGGTGTCACACACAGTGTCACACGGTGTCACACACATTGTCACAGTGTCACACAGTGTCACACGGTGTCACACAGGGTGTCACACAGGGTGTCACATGGTGTCACACACAGTGTCACACGGCGTCACACGGTGTCACACACGGTGTCACATGGTGTCACACACGTCACACACAATGTCACACGGTGTCACACAGGGTGTCACACAGGGTGTCACATGGTGTCACATGGTCACACGGTGTCACATGGTGTCACACACAATGTCACACAGAATGTCACACACACAGTGTCACACACATTGTCACAGTGTCACACTCATGTCACACGGTGTCACAGTGTCACACACGGTGTCAGTGTCACATTGTCACACCTGGTGTCACACACGGTGTCACACAGGGTGTCACACACGGTGTCACACACAATGTCACAGTGTCACACACGCTGTCACACATGGTGTCACACACGCTGTCACACGCTGTCACACACAATGTCACAGTGTCACACACGGTGTCACGGTGTCACATACACGTCACACGCAGTGTCAGCGTCACACGGTGTCACACACACGGTGTCACAAAACGTCACATGTGGTGTCACACACGCTGTCACACAATGTCACACAATGTGTCACCCGGTGTCACACACAATGTCACACTGTCACAATGTCACACGATGTCACACAGTGTCACCCAGTGTCACCCAGTGTCACACCCGGTGTCACACACAATGTCACAGTGTCACAATGTCACACAATGTCACACAGTGCCACACCCGGTGTCACATGATGTCACACAGTGTCACACAGCGTCGCACACAATGTCACCCGGTGTCACCCAGCGTCACAATGTCACACAATGTCACACAATGTGTCACCCAGTGTCACACACAATGTTATCCAGTGTCACAATGTCACCCAGTGTCACCCAGTGCCACACCCAGTGTCACACACAATGTCACATGATGTCACACAGCGTCACACAGTGTCACACCCAGTGTCACATGATGTCACACAGTGTCACACCTGGTGTCACCCGATGTCACATGATGTCACACAGTGTCACATGATGTCACACAGTGTCACACCTGGTGTCACCCGATGTCACATGATGTCACACAGTGTCACATGATGTCACACAGTGTCACACCTGGTGTCACCCGATGTCACATGATGTCACACAGTGTCACATGATGTCACACAGTGTCACATGATGTCACACGATGTCACACAGCGTCACACCCGGTGTCACATGATGTCACACAGTGTCACACGATGTCACACGATGTCACCCGCTGTCACACCCGCTGTCACCCTCACCCCCCGGCCCATCCCCCGCGGTGTCACCCCCGTCTCTGTCACCGTCACCTGCCCTGGCACCGCCCCTCCCCCACCCCGGGGCCATTTTGGTGGTTTTTTTTTTTTTTTGGGGGGGGGGAGGGGCGGGTCCCGTTTCCACGGCAACGCTCCCCCCTCCCCCCCCTTTGTCACCTCCCAGCGCTGTCACCCGGCAACGCCACCCCGGCGACCGCGCGGCCCCGCCTGTCGCGACATGACGGGGCTGTCGCGACATCCCGGAGCCTGTCGCACCGCGGGGACGCCGCGTGCCATGTCGCGACATTGCGGCGACACGCCGGGTGCCGCCCTGACAGATCGGCCCTGTCGCGATAGATCAATGAGCCCTGTCGCAATAGATCAGCCCTGTCGTGATAGATCAGCGCTGTCGCGATATATCAGCCCTATCGCGATAGATCAGCGCTGTCGCGATATATCAGTCCTATCGCGATACATCAGCCCTCTCGCGATAATCAATCAGCCCTGTCGCGATATATCAGCCGTGTCGCGATAGATCAGCCGTGTCGCGATAGATCAGCCCTGTCGTGATATATCAGCCCTGTCGCGATAGATCAGCCCTGTCGCGATAGATCAATGAGCCCTGTCACGATAGATCAGTGCTGTCGCGATATATCAGTCCTATCGCGATAGATCAGCCCTATCGCGATAATCAATCAGCCGTGTCGTGATATATCAGCCGTGTTGCGATAGATCAATCAGCCCTATCGCGATAGATCAACCCTGTCGCGATAGTTCAATCAGCCCTATCGTGATAATCAATCAGTCCTATCGCGATAGATCGGCCCTGTCACGATAGTTCAATCAGCCATGTCGTGATATATCAGTCAACCCTGTCGTGATAGATCAGCCCTATCGCGATAGATCAGTTAGTCCTGTCGCGATAGATCAGCCGTGTCGCGATAGATCAATCAGCCCTGTCGCGATATATCAGCCCTGTCGCGATAGATCAGCCCTGTCGCGATAGATCAATCAGCTGTGTCGCGATATATCAATCAGCCCTGTCGCGATAATCAATCAGTCCTATCGCGATAGATCGGCCCTGTCGCGATAGATCAATCAGCCCTGTCGTGATATATCAGCCCTGTCGCGATAGATCAATCAGCCCTGTCGCGATAGATCAATCAGCCGTGTCGCGATATATCAAGCCTGTCGCGATATATCAGTCCTATCGCGATACATCAGCCGTGTCGCGATAATCAATCAGCCCTGTCGCGATAGATCAGCCCTGTCGCGATAATCAATCAGCCCTATCGCGATAGTTCAATCAGCCCTGTCGCGATAGATCGGCCCTATCGCGATAGATCAATCAGCCCTATCGCGATAGATCAATCAGCCCTATCGCGATAGATCGGCCCTATCGCGATAGATCGGCCCTGTCGCGATAGATCAATCAGCCCGAGCGCCGCGGGCCGGCTCCATCGCGGCCCCTGTCGCGACATGGCGGGGGCCGGCGGGACACAAGCGCTCCTCTGTCGCGACAGAGCGGCCCTGTCGCGACTCTCCCGACACCCCTCCCCCACCCGCGGGGAGGGGACCCAGGCGTCCGTGGGGGGAGGGGGAGGGGGGGTGGGGAAAGGTGGGGGAGGGGCGCGCTCAGAGGTGGGGGGAGGGGCAGCACTGACCTCACTGTCCTGGAGCTGTCGCGATCCGACCTGGGGGGGGAGGGGAAGAGGGGGGGGGGGGGGGGGAGGGGTCAGTGAGGGGTAGAGACCCCCCCCCCCCCCCAAATCCTCCCGCCCCTCCCCCAAAATCCTCCCGCCCCTCCCCCCCCAAAAAAAAGGTCCCCGCTGCCCCTCCCCCACCCCCCCAATGTCGCCGCTGTCCCCACGTGACCCCGACAGACGGTGACCGGGGGGGGAGGGGCGATGACGTCACGGTCCCTCCCCCCCCCCGCGGGTCCCGCACCTGTTCCCCCCTCCCCCCACACCCAAAAAAAAAAAAAAAAAAAAAAAATTTCCAGATTTTGGGATGGGAATCCCGAATTCCAAATCCCCCCAAAATCCCGATTTTGGGGAATCCCAGATCCCCAAATCCCAGATTTTGGGGAATTCTGAATCCCAAAAATTCCCAATTTTGGGGAATCCCAGAACCCCAAATCCCAGATTTTGGGGAATTCTGAATCCCAAAAAATCCCAATTTTGGGGAATCCCAGATCCCCAATTCCCAGATTTTGGGGAATCCTGGATCCCCAATTCCCAGATTTTGGGGAATTCCCAATCCCACAAATTCCCGTTTTTGGGGAATCCCAGATCCCCAAATCCCAGATTTTGGGGAATTCTGAATCCCAAAAAAATCCCAATTTTGGGGAATCCCGGATCCCCAAATCCCAGATTTTGGGGAATTCCCAATCCCACAAATTCCCGATTTTGGGGAATCCCAGATCCCCAATTCCCAGATTTTGGGCAATTCCCAATCCCACAAATTCCCGATTTTGGGGAATCCCGGATCCCCAAATCCCAGATTTTGGGGAATTCTGAATCCCAAAAAATCCCAATTTTGGGGAATCCCAGATCCCCAAATCCCAGATTTTGGGGAATTCTGAATCCCAAAAAATCCCAATTTTGGGGAATCCCAGATCCCCAAATCCCAGATTTTGGGGAATTCCCAATCCCAAAAATTCCCGATTTTGGGGAATCCCAGATCCCCAATTCCCAGATTTTGGGGAATTCTGAATCCCAACAATTCCCGATTTTGGGGAATCCCAGATCCCCAAATCCCAGATTTTGGGGAATTCTGAATCCCAAAAATTCCCAATTTTGGGGAATTCCCAATCCCACAAATTCCCGATTTTGGGGAATCCCAGAACCCCAAATCCCAGATTTTGGGGAATTCTGAATCCCAAAAAATCCCAATTTTGGGGAATCCCGGATCCCCAATTCCCAGATTTTGGGGAATTCCCAATCCCACAAATTCCCGATTTTGGGGAATCCCGGATCCCCAAATCCCAGATTTTGGGGAATTCCGAATCCCAAAAAATCCCGATTTTGGGGAATCCCAGATTTTGGGGAGGGATATCCCAAAATCCCAGATCCCACAAATCCCAGATTTTGGGGGGAATTGGGGGGGTCCCGGATCCCCAAACCCCGGAGGGTCCCGAATCCCGGATTCCCAAATCCCAGATCCCCGATTTTTGGGGGGTGCTCCTGAACCCCTGCTCCCCAATCCCGAATTTTGGGGCCATTCCCAATCCCCAATCCCGAGTTTTGGGGTCGTTCCCAATCCCAGTTTTTAGGGTCATCCCCAATCCCCCAATCCCTGATTTTGGGACAGTTCCCAATCCCTGATTTTGGGGCCATTCCTGATCCCTGTTTTTGGGGTCGTTCCCCAACCCCAATTCCCAATTTTGGGGATATTTCCGACCCCCAATCCCAGTTTTTAGGGTCATCCCCAATCCCGATGTTTGGGGTCGTTCCCCATTCCCATTTTCGGGTCCATCCCCCATTCCCAATCCCTGATTTTGGGGCCATTCCTGACCCCTGGTTTTGGGGCTGTTCCCCATTTTAGGCTCATCCCCATCCCCCACCCCCGTTTTCGGGTCCCCCACCCCCATTTTCGGGTCCCCCCACCCCCATTTTCGGGTCCCCCATCCCCATTTTCGGATCCCCCACCCCATTTTCGGGGTCCCCCACCCCCATTTTCGACTCCCCCACCCCATTTTCGGATCCCCCCACCCCATTTTCGGATCCCCCATCCCCATTTTCGACTCCCCCACCCTCATTTTCGACTCCCCCACCCCCATTTTCGGCTCCCCCCACCCCCATTTTCAGCTCCCCCACCCCCATTTTCGGCTCCCCCAGCCCCATTTTCGGCTCCCCCACCCCCATTTTCAGCTCCCCCCACCCCCATTTTCGGGGTCCCCCACCCTCATTTTCGGATCCCCCCACCCCATTTTTGGGTTCCCCACCCCCATCCCCATTTTTGGGTCCCCCACCCCCATTTTTGGGTCCCCCATCCTCATTCTTGGGTCTCCCATCCCCATTTTCGGATCCCCCACCCCATTTTCGGGGTCCCCCATCCCCCACCCCCATTTTCGACTCCCCCCACTCCCATTTTCGGGCTCCCCCATCCCCCACCCCCATTTTCGACTCCCCCCACCCCCATTTTCGGGCTCCCCCATCCCCCACCCCCATTTTCTGATCCCCCACCCCATTTTCGGCTCCCCCAGCCCCATTTTCGGATCCCCCACCCCCATTTTCAGCTCCCCCCACCCCCATTTTCGGGGTCCCCCATCCCCCATCCCCATTTTCGGCTCCCCCCACCCCCATTTTCGGGGTCCCCATCCCCCACCCCCATTTTCGGATCCCCCCACTCCCTTTTCGGGGTCCCCCATCCTCATTTTCGGATCCCCCCATCCCATTTTCAGCTCCCCCCACCCCCATTTTTGGGTCCCCCATCCTCATTCTTGGGTCTCCCACCCCCATTTTCGACTCCCCCCACCCCCATTTTCGGAGTCCCCCACCCCCATTTTTGGGTTCCCCATCCCCATCCTCATTTTTGGGGCTGCCCTGCTCCATCCTGTCCCCATCCCATCCTCATTTTTGGATCCCCCACCCCCATTTTTGGGTCCCCCACCCCATTTTCGGCTCCCCCCACCCCCCATTTTCGGATCCCCCACCCCCATTTTCAGCTCCCCCATCTCCATTTTCAGCTCCCCCACCCCCATTTTTGGGTCCCC
This sequence comes from Acridotheres tristis, assembly GCA_037013685.1. Classification (NCBI taxonomy): domain Eukaryota; kingdom Metazoa; phylum Chordata; class Aves; order Passeriformes; family Sturnidae; genus Acridotheres; species Acridotheres tristis. Next base: position 2,030,807 of record CM072916.1, read on the forward strand.
CATCCCCCACCCCCATTTTCAGCTCCCCCCACCCCCATTTTCGGGGTCCCCTACCCCCATTTTCGACTCCCCCATCCCCATTTTCGACTCCCCCCACCCCCATTTTCGGGGTCCCCCCCCCCCCGTACTTGCGCTGCAGGGTGGTGGCGGGGCTGGTGCTGGCGCTGGTGCTGTGCCCCCCTCCGGGGCTGGAGCTACGGGACGCCCCCCGACTCAACGGCCCCCTGGCCCAATCCCGCTCCCAGCACGCTCCGTAATGCCCATCCCGGTTCCGGAACGGCCCCTCCCGTTCCAAACGGGCCGGGTACGACCCCTCGGTTTCCATCCGGGTCGGGTACGACCCCTCGGCTTCCATCCTGCCGGAATATTGCCCGTCCCTCTCCAGATGTTGCTGGTACTGGAGGTCCCGCTCCAGAACTCCGTGGAATTGTCCCTCCTGCTCCATTCGAGCCGAGTAAGGCCCGTCCCTCTCAGCCCGGCTCAGGTAGGAGCGATCCCGTTCTTTTCGGCTCGGGTAAGGCCGGTCCCGTTCGGTTCGAGCCGAATACGCTCCGTCCCCTTCGAATTGAGAGTCCCGCTCCAGATGTGCGCCGTAGGGCCGCTCCAGATGTTCCGCGTAGGCGCCGTCGTGCTCCAGGTGTTCCGCGTAGGCGCCGTCGCGCTCCAGGTGAGGCGGGTACGCCCCGTCGGGGTCGCCGTGGGTCGGGTAAGGCAAGTCCCGCTCGGTTCGGGTCGGGTACGGCAGTTCGGGCTCCCCGTAAAGCCCCTCGGCCTCCAGGTGGTTCTGGTATTGAGATTCCGGGTCCGCGTGGCCCTGGAAATGTGGGGAGGGGGAGACACGCGGGGAGGGGGGGGGGTTGGCACGAAGGATCGGGGTCGGGGGGTTTTGGGTTCGGATGGGACCCCCCCGACCCGATTCCAAAGGGGTTCGGGACCCGCCGACCCGATCCCAAAAGATTTGAAACCCCTCGACCCAATCCCAAAGGGTCTGAGACCCCCTGACCCAATCCCAAAGGGTTCGGGACCCCCCGACCCAATCCCAAAGGGGTTCAGGACCCCCGACCCAATCCCAAAGGATCTGAGACCCCCTGACTCAATCCCAAAGGTTCGGGACCCCCGACCCAATTCCAAAGGGTCTGAGACCCCCTGACCCAATCCTAAAGGATGTGAAACCCCCTGACCCGATCCCAAAGGGTTCGGGACCCCCCGACCCAATCCCAAAGGGGTTCAGGACCCCCGACCAGATCCCAAAGGGTTCGGGATCCCCCGACCCAATCCCAAAGGGGTTCGGGACCCCCTGACCCAATCCCAAAGGGTTCGGGACCCCCTGTCCTACCCCATATGACCCTGAGACCCCCTGACCCAATCCCACCAGTCCGAGACCCCCTGACCCAATCCCAAAGGATCCGAGACCCCCTACCCTGCCCCATATGACCCTAAGACCCCCCGACCCAATCCCAAGGGTCCAGTCCCACGACCCCCCCCCAATTCACCCCCCCCGTGACCCCCCCGTGACCCAGGCCCGGTGACCCCCCCGTGACCCCCCCGTGACCCCCCCGTGACCCCGAGTTTCTGCGCCCCCCAAAAACGCTCCCGACCCCAGAACTGCTCCCAGAGCCCCCTCCCCATATCCCCCACACCCCATATCCCCCACACCCCATAAACCCCAGACCCCATATCCCACACCCCCCATATACCCCATATCCCACACCCCCCATATCCCACACACCCCATAAACCCCAGACCCCATATCCCACACCCCCCATATACCCCATATCCCACACACCCCATATCCCCCACACCCCATAAACCCCATATCCCCCACACCCCATATCCCCCACACCCCATAAACCCCAGACCCCATATCCCACACACCCCATATACCCCAGACCCCATATCCCACACACCCCATATCCCCCACACCCCATAAACCCCAGACTCCATATCCCCCACACCCCATATCCCCCACACCCCATAAACCCCATATCCCCCACACCCCATAAACCCCAGACCCCATATCCCCCACACCCCATATCCCCCACACCCCATAAACCCCATATCCCCCACACCCCATATCCCACACCCCCCATATCCCACACCCCCCATATACCCCATATCCCCCAGACCCCATATCCCCCACACCCCATATCCCACACCCCCCATATCCCACACCCCATAAACCCCAGACCCCATATCCCACACCCCCCATATACCCCATATCCCCCAGACCCCATAAACCCCATATCCCACACCCCCCATATCGCCCACACCCCATATCCCCCAGACCCCATATCCCACACCCCATAAACCCCATATCCCACACCCCATATCCCCCACACCCCATATCCCCCAGACCCCATATCCCACACCCCATAAACCCCATATCCCACACCCCATAAACCCCATATCCCTACATCCCCTACACCCCCAGACCCCCCCGTACCCCCATACCTGCCCCATATCCCCCACATCCCCCACAACCCCATAGCCCTATAGCCACCGGACCCCCAATACCCGCCCCATATCCCCCAGACCCCCACACTTCCTACATCCCCCAGACCCCTATATCCCCTAGACCTCCCCCCACCCCTATATCCCCCATGCCCCTATAGCCCCCAGACCCGCCCCATAGCCCTATAAACTCTATATCCCCCATACCCCTATAGCCCCCATATCCCCCATACCCCTATAGCCCCCAGACCCGCCCCATAGCCCTATAAACTCTATATCCCCCATACCCCTATAGCCCCATATCCCCCAGACCCGCCCCATAGCCCCATATCCCCCACACCCCTACATCCCCTGTAACCCCCACACCCCCTATATCCCCCCTACCCCTATATCCCCCATATCCCTACACCCCCAACATCCCCCATATCCCCTACAACCCCCATACTCTTATATCCCCCACACCCCCATATCCCCTATAAGCCCCACACTCTCCAACCCCCCTATATCCCTATAACCCCCATACCCCCATATCCATCCCATATCCCCCACACCCCCACATCTCCTATACCCCCTATAACCCCCACGCCCACCCCATATCCCCTATAACCCCCACACCCCCCTATATCCCCCACACCCCCATATCCCCTATATCCCCCACACCCACCCCATATCCCCTATAACCCCCACACCCCCCTATATCCCCCATACCCCCATGTCCTACTCTTACACTCCCTACACCCCCATACCCCCACACCCCCCTATACCCCATACCCCTACATCCCCCATACCCCTACACCCCATACCCCCCATATCCCCTATAACCCCCACACCCCTATATCCCCCATATCCCCTATAACCCCCATACCCCCATACCCCCCATATCCCCTATAACCCCCACACCCCTATATCCCCCATATCCCCTATAACCCCCATACCCCCCACATCCCCTATAACCCCCACACCCCTATATCCCCCATATCCCCTATAACCCCCATACCCACCCCATACCCCTATATTCCCGATAACCCCGACATCCCACTATAACCCCCATACCTCCACACCCCCTATACCCCCTATACCCACCCCATATCCCCAACATCCCCCTATACCCCCCATACCCAGCCCATAACTTCCACAACCCTATATCCCCCACACCCCCTATACCCCCACATCCCCCTATACTCCCTATAACCCCCATACCCACCCCATATCTCAATACCCCTATACCCCCTATAACCCCCATACCCACCCATACCCCCCATAACCTCCACATAACCCAATACCCCTATAGCCCCCATACCCATCCCATATCCCCCATACCCAGCCCATAACCTCCATACCCCTATATCCCCCATATCCCCCACATCCCCCTATACCCCCACACCCCTATATCCCCTATACCCCCTATAACTCCCACATCCCCCTATACCCCCTATAACCCCCACACCCCCTATACCCACCCCATATCCCCCATACCCACCCCATACCCCAATACCCCCTATACCCCCTATAACCCCCACACCCCCATAACCCCTATAACCCCCCACACCCCCCATACCCACCCCATATCCCAATACCCCTATACCCCCTATACCCCTACACCCTCTATACCCCCTATAACCCCCACACCCCCTATAACCCCCACATCCCCCTATAACCCCCATACCCGGCCCATACCCCAATACCCCTATACCCCCTACACCCCCTACACCCCCTATACCCCCTATACCCCCCATACCCACCCCATATCCCAATACCCCTATACCTCCTATATCCCCTACACCCCCCATACCCCCAATATCCCCCATATCCCCCATAACCCTACACCCCCTATACCCCTATAACCCCCACATCCCCCTATACCCCCTATACCCCCTATAACCCCCACATCCTCCTATAACCCCCATACCCCCATATCCCCTATACCCCCCATACCCACCCCATATCCCAATACCTCTATACCCCCTATAACCCCTACACCCCCTATACCCCCTATAACCCCCACACCCCCAATACCCCTATTACCCCCCACACCCCCTATACCCCCCATAGCCCTACACTCCCTATACCCCCTATAACCCCCATACCCACCCCATATCCCAATACCCCCATACCCCCCATACCCACCCCATATCCCAATACCCCCATACCCCCCATACCCACCCCATATCCCAATACCCCTATAACCCCTACACCCCCATACCCCCTATAACCCCCCACACCCCCCATATCTCCTACACCCACCCCATACCCCAATACCCCTATACCCCCTATAACCCCTACACCCCCCATACCCCCTATAACTCCCCACACCCCCCATATCCCCCATACCCCAATACCCCCTATACCCCCCATACCCACCCCATACCCCAATACCCCTATAACCCCCCACACCCCCTATACCCCCCACACCCACCCCATATCCCAATACCCCTATAACCCCTACACCCCCTATACCCCTATAACCCCCCACACCCCCCATATCCCCCACACCCACCCCATACCCCAATACCCCTATACCCCCTACACCCCCCATACCCCCTATAACCCCCCACACCCCCCATATCCCCCATACCCACCGATACCCCAATACCCCCTATAACCCCCCACACCCCCCATATCCCCCACACCCACCCCATACCCCAATGCCCCTATACCCCCTATAACCCCTATAACCCCCATACCCACCCCATACCCCAATACCCCTATGCCCCCTATAACCCCTACACCCCCTATACCCCCCACACCCACCCCATACCCCAATACCCCTATAACCCCCCACACCCCCCATATCCCCCACACCCACCCCATACCCCAATACCCCTATATCCCCTATAACCCCCACACCCCCTATACCCCCCACACCCCCCATACCCACCCCATACCCCAATACCCCTATAACCCCCATACCCACCCCATATCCCCCACACCCACCCCATACCCCAATGCCCCTATACCCCCTATACCCCCCATACCCACCCCATACCCCAATACCCCCATACCCCCTATAACCCCCACACCCCCATATCCCCTATAACCCCCACACGCCCTATACCCACCCCATATCCCCCATACCCACCCCATACCCCAATACCCCCACACCCCCCACACCCCACAACCCCCCACACCCCCTATCCACCCCCCCTTTACCCCCCCTCTAACCCCTCACCGCGTGCCGGGGGGCCGCGGCGCCCCCTCCCCTCTGCCGCAGGTGCCGGTTCTCCCGGGCCAGGCGCTGCAGTTGCCCCTCGAGCTGCGCGATCCGGCGCCGCTGCGACGCCAGGAGATGTCGCTGAGTCGCGATAATCCGGTTCAGCTCCAGCAGGTACTCGACAGCTCGGTCGGGGGGCTCGGAACCCCCCGGGGGGGTCCCACCAGCGCCCCCCGAACCCTCCATGAGACCCCCCGAGGGGAGAGGAAAAAAAAAAAATAAGGGGGGAGGGGGGGTCAGGGCATGCGGGGGTGTTAAAAATGGGGGGGGGGTGTTAAATTAAAAAGAAGGGGGGTGAAATAAAAAAATTGGGGGGTGAAATTAAAGAATTGGGGGGCGAAATTAAAATAAGGGGGGATAAATTAAAAATAAGGGGGAAAATTAAAAATAAGGGGGGAAATTAAAAATAAGGGGGGAAATTAAAAATTGGGGGGTAAATTAAAAACGGGGGGGTAAAATCAAAATAAGGTGGGATAAATTAAAAATTAAGGGGGAAAATTAAAAATAAGGGGAATAGATTAAAAAGAAGGGGGGGAAATTAAAAAACAAGTGGAGAAAAAATAAAAATAAGGGGGGGTAATTAAAAATTAAGGGGGGAAATTAAAAATTAAGGGAAAAATTAAAAATTAAGGGGGAAAATTAAAAATTAAGGGGGAAAATTAAAAATAAGGGAAAATTAAAAATTAAGGGGGAAAATAAAAATAAGAGAAAAGTAAAAATACGGGGGGGGGGAAATTAAAATCGGGAGGGTGGGGGGTGTAAAATGGTGAGGGGGGGGGTCGTAAATGGTGAGGGGGGGGCTCCGGTAGCCCCGAGGGTTGAGGGTGGGGGGGCGTGTGTGTGTGTGGGGGGGGAGGGGGATGTTGGGGGGGGGGGCGCCCCCGAGTGTGATGGATTTGGGGGGGTGTGTGTGGGGGGAGGGGGCGGCGGGGGCGGGTGAGGGGGAGGGGGAGGGGAGGGGGGGGGCGGCTCGGGGGGGGCCCGATCCGGGCGCGGAGCTCGGAGGGAGGAGGCGAAGCGGGTGGGGGGGAGGGGGGGGGGAGGGGCGAAGAGGGGGGGGGAGGGGGTACTTTGTCCCCGCCCCCCCTAAACCCCCGTGGGGGGGGGGGTGAAGAGGGGGACACCCCCCCCTCCCCTCCCCTCCCCCCTTCCCTGCCCCCCCCCCCCCTTTCCCAATCAGGGACCCCCCCCCCCCCGGCATTCCTGCCCCGCCCCCTTAATTAAAATCTTAATTAACACCCCAATGAGGGGGGGGGGGGAGGGGTCAAGCCACGCCCCTCCCCCCACCCCCCCCAAAAAAAAACCCTTCCCGTAACTTTGTGACCCCTCCCCCCTCCCCTCTCTGCGACCCCCGCTGTGTGACCCCCCCCCCACCCCACTCGGTCCCCCCCCCCCAAAATTTTCCTGCCCCCCCCCCCCCCATGGTGCCCCCCCAAAATTTTCCAGCCCCTCCCCCCACCCTTTCGGCGACCCCCCCCCATTTTCCTGCCCCCCCCCCATTTTCTTGCCCCCCCTCCCCATTTTTCCCGCCCCCTCCCCTCCCCCCCCCCGCCCCTCCCCCCCCCGGCGTTGCCGCGGGCTCAGCCCCGCGCGGTTGCCATGGCAACGGGGCACAAATAACTCGGGCTCTGATTGGGGGTTCGGCCGCCGCACGGGGAGGGACCCCCGCCCCCCCCAGACCCCCCCCCAGGGACACCCCCAAAGACCCCGAGAGACCCCAGACCCTTCCCAGCACCCCCTTGGCCCCCCCAAAGCCCCCAGACCCCCCCGGGACACCCCCAAAGACCCCAGACCCCCCCAGCACCCCCTGACCCCTCCCAGATCCCCCCCCAAAACCCCCAGACTCCCCCCCGGACGCCCCAAAGCCCCCCAAAGCCCCCAGACCCTTCCCAGGGCCCCTAGACCCCCCCCTAGACCCCCCCAAAGCCCCCAGACCCCCCCCAGACCCTCCCTGACCCCACAGATCCCCCCCCAAACCCCCAGACCCCCCAGGACACCCCCAAAGCCCCCAGACCCCTCCCAGCGCCCCCAGACCCCCCCAAAGCTCCCGAGAGACCCCAGACCCTTCCCAGGGCCCCTAGACCCCCCCCAAAGCCCCCAGACCCCCCCCAGACCCTTCCTGACCCCCCCAAAGCCGCCGGGAGACCCCAGACCCCCCAGGACACCCCCAAAGACCCCAAAGACCCCCGGACTCCTCCCAGCACCCCCAGACCCCCCCCCAGGACACCCCCAAAGACCCCGAGAGACCCCAGACCCTCCAGGACACCCCCAAAACCCCCAGACCCCCCCCGGGACACCCCCAAAGACCCCAGACCCCCCCCAGGACACCCCCAAAGCCCCGAGAGACCCCAGACCCCTCCGGACACCCCCAAAGACCCCAGACCCTTCCCAGGGCCCCTAGACCCCCCCAAAGCCCCCAGACCCCCCCCAGCCCCTCCCTGACCCCCCCAAAGCCGCCGGGAGACCCCAGACCCCTCCGGAAACCCCCAAAGACCCCAGACCCCTCCCAGCACCCCCTGACCCCCCCAAAGCCCCCAGACCCCTCCGGACACCCCCAAAGACCCCAGACCCCCCCAGCACCCTCTGACCCCCCCCCAGATCCCCCCCAAAACCCCCAGACCCGCCCGGACCCCCCAAAGCCCCCGGGAGACCCCAGACCCCTCCCAGCGCCCCCAGACCCCCCAGGACACCCCCAAAGACCCCAGACCCCTCCCAGACCCTCCCGGATACCCCCAAAGCCCCCCAAAGCCCCCAGACCCCCCCAAAGACCCCCGGACCCCCTAAAAACTCCCCACACCCTCCCCCCAGAACCTCCGGACCCCCCCCAAGACCCCCAGACCCTGCCCGGAACCCCCCAAAGCCCCCAGACCCCCCAAAAGCCCCCCAGACCCCCCCCAAAGACCCCGAGAGCCCCCAGACCCCCCCCAAAGACCCCCTGACCCCCCCCCAGAACCCCCGGACCCCCCAAAAAGCCCCAAAGACCCCCAGACCCTTCCCCGACCCCCAAAGCCCCCAGACCCCCCCCCCAGCACCCCCTGACCCCCCCCCCCAGAACCCCCAAAGCCCCCCAAGACCCTCCCAGACCCCCCCCAAAGACCCCCGGACCCCCTAAAAACTCCCCTGACCCTCCCCCAGAACCTCCGGACCCCCCCCCCCAAAAGACCCCCCCCCCTCCCAGCACCCCCCAAGACCCCCCAGACCCCCCCAAAGCCCCCGAGAGACCCCAGACCCCTCCCAAAAGACCCCCCAGAACCTCCTGGACCCCCCCAAAGGCCCCCAGACCCCTCAAAAGACCCCCAGACCCCCTAAAAGCTCCCCAGACCCCCCCCCCAAAGACCCCCCAGAACCCCCCAGACCCTGCCCGGAACCCCCCAAAGCCCCCAGACCCCCCAAAAAGTCCCCCAGACCCAGCCCCAAGACCCCCAGAGCCCCCCAGCCCCCCCTACACCCCCCCAAAAAGTCCCCCAGAACCCCCCCCCAAAAGTCCCAAAGACCCCCAGACCCTTCCCCGACCCCCAAAGCCCCCAGACCCCCCCCCCAAAGCCCCCAGACCCTCCCCCACAACTCCTGGACACCCCAAAGACCCCCCCAGACCCTGCCCGGAACCCCCCAAAGCCCCCAGACCCCCCCAAAAGCCCCCCAGACCCCCCGGAGACCCCCGACCCCTCCCCCCCATCACCCCATAGAGCCCCCCCCCCAAAAAAGGGTCCCAGAGCCCCTCCCCCCCAAAAAAAAACCCTGAAGACCCTCGGGGACCCCCATAGAGCCCCCATAGCCCCCCGAGACCCCTCCCCAAATTGTCCCACAGCCCCTAGAGAGACCCCCAGACCCCCATAGAGCCCCTCCCCCCCAAAAACCCCCTAAAGCCCCTCGGGGACCCCCCATAGCGCCCCGAGACCCCCCCAAAAGGGTCCCACAGCCCCTATAGAGACCCCCAGACCCCATAGAGCCCCTCCCCCCCCAAAAATCCCCTCAGAGACCCCCATAGAGCCCCCATAGCCCCTCCCCCCATCACCCCATAGCCCCCCGGGGGTCCCACAGCCCTTAAAGCCCCTCCCCCACCCCAGGGGGTCCCCAAAGCCCCTCCCCCACCTCTGAGGGTCTCCACAGCCCCTCCCCCACCCTGGGGGTCCCCAAAGTCCCTCCCCCACCCTGGGGGTCCCTAAAGCCCCTCCCCCCCCCCAGGGGGTCCCCACAGCCCCACCCCCACTCTGGGGGTCCCCAAAGTCCCTCCCCCACCCCGGGGGGTCTCCCACAGCCCCTCCCCCACATTGGGGGTCCCCAAAGCCCCTCCCCCACTCTGGGGGGTCCCACAGCCCCTCCCCCACCCTGAGGGTCCCCACAGCCCCTCCCCCACCCCAGGGGGTCCCCACAGCCCCTCCCCCACCCCCCGCACACACCGCACAGGGTGGGGGAGGGGCGATCACAATTCCTTTATTTGCCGGTTCCCAAAATCCGGGAAATTCCATAAAAACAACGGGGGGGGGGGGAGGGGTTTGGGGGGGACCCCAAAAAGGGAATTTGGGGGGGGGAGGGGACCCCAAAATTTGGGGGGAGGGGGAGACACCCAGGGGCCCCCAAAATTTGAGATTTTTTTTGGGGGGGGGGGCCCCCGATTTTTTTTTGGGGGGGGGGGTCTCGATGATTTTGGGGGTCCCAGGGATTTTTGGGGAGGGGTCCCATAAATTTGGGGGGGGTCTCGATGAGTTTTGGGGGGTCCCAGGACATTTTTTTTGGGGGGGGGGGTCCCAGGATTTTTGGGGTTCCCTCAGGATTTTTTGGGGGCTCCCCTGAAATTTTGGGGTGGGGTCCCAGGATTTTTTTGGGGGGGGGGGTCTCGATGATTTTGGGGGGTCCCCGGGATTTTTTGGGGGGGGGTCCCCTGAGATTTTGGGGGGTCCTGGGGGGGATCTTGGGGGGAGGGGGGTCTCATGATTTTGGGGAGGGGTCTCGATGATTTTTGGGGTCCCCCAGGATTTTGGGGTTCCCTCAGGATTTTTTTGGGGGTTTCCCACTGATTTTTTTTGGGGGGGTCTCCCAGGATTTTTTGGGGTTCCTGGATGATTTTTGGGGTCCCTCGGGGATTTTTTTGGGGGGTCACTGCTCGTTGGGGTCTCAGGATTTTTGGGGTCCCAGGATGATTTTTGGGGGTCCCAGGATGATTTTTTTGGGGTCACTGCTCCTTGGGGGCGGGGTCTCAGGATATTTTTGGGGTCCCCAGGATGATTTTTTGGGGTCCTTTGGGGTTTTTTGGGGGGTCACTGCTCGTTGGGGGCGGGGTCTCAGGATTTCGGGGTCTCAGGATTTTTTGGGCTTCATGGATGATTTTTTGGGGTCTCCTGGGTGATTTTTTGGGGTCCCAGGATGATTTTTGGGGTCCCTCGGGGATTTTTTTGGGGGGTCACTGCTCGTTGGGGTCTCAGGATTTTTTGGGGTCCCCCAGGATGATTTTTGGGGTCTCCTGGATGATTTTTTGGGGGCTCAGGATTTTTTGGGGTCCCTGGATGATTTTTGGGGTCCCTGGATGATTTTTTTTGGGGGTCACTGCTGGTTGGGGGCGGGGTCTCAAGATTTTTTCTGGGGTCCCCCAGAATTTTTTGGGGTCCCAGGATGATTTTTGGGGTCCTTTGGGGTTTTTTTGGGGGTTCACTGCTCGTTGGGGTCTCAGGATTTTGGGGTCTCAGGATTTTGGGGTCTCAGGATTTTGGGGTCTCCCAGGATTTTTTGGGGTCTCTGGGGTTTTTTTTGGGGCGGGGTCTCAGGATTTTGGGGTCTCCTGGATGATTTTTGGGGTCCCCCGGATGATGTTTTGGGGGTCACTGCTCGTTGGGGGTGGGGTCTCAGGATTTTTTGGGGGTTCCTGGATAATTTTTTTGGGGTCTCCCAGGATTTTTTGGGGTCCCAGGATGATTTTTGGGGTCCCCCAGGATATTTTTGGGGGGTCACTGCTCGTTGGGGTCTCAGGATTTTTTGGGCTGCATGGATGATTTTTTGGGGTCCCAGGATTTTTTGGGGTCCCAGGATGATTTTTTGGGGTCCCAGGATGATTTTTTGGGGTTCATGGATCATTTTTTGGGGTCCCCCGGGGTTTTTTTTGGGGTCACTCCTGGTTGGGGGCGGGGTCTCAAGATTTTTTTGGGGGTCCCCCAGAATTTTTTGGGGTCCCAGGATGATTTTTGGGGTCCTTTGGGGTTTTTTTGGGGGGTCACTGCTCATTGGGGTCTCAGGATTTTTGGGGTCTCAGGATTTTGGGGTCTCCCAGGATTTTTTGGGGTCTCTGGGGTTTTTTTTGGGGCGGGGTCTCAGGATTTTGGGGTCTCCTGGATGATTTTTGGGGTCCCCCGGATGATTTTTTGGGGGGTCACTGCTCGTTGGGGGCTGGGTCTCAGGATTTTTTGGGGGTTCCTGGATAATTTTTTTGGGGTCTCCCAGGATTTTTTGGGGTCCCCCAGGATGATTTTTGGGGGGTCACTGCTCGTTGGGGGCGGGGTCTCAGGGTATTGGGGTCTCAGGGTTTTTTGGGGTCCCAGGATGATTTTTGGGGTCCCAGGATGATTTTTGGGGGGTCACTGCTCGTTGGGGTCTCAGGGTTTTTTGGGGTCTCCTGGATGATTTTTTGGGGTCCCAGGATGATTTTTTGGGGTTCATGGATCATTTTTTGGGGTCCCCCGGGGTTTTTTTTGGGGTCATTGCTCATTGGGGTCTCAGGATTTTTTGGGGTCCCCCCAAGATATTTTTGGGGTCCCCCCGGATGATTTTTGGGGGGTCACTGCTCGTTGGGGTCTCAGAATTTTGGGGTCCCTGGGTGATTTTTTGGGGTCCCAGGATGATTTTTTGGGGTCCCCAGGATGATTTTTGGGGGGTCACTGCTCGTTGGGGGCGGGGTCTCAGGGTATTGGGGTCTCAGGATTTTTTGGGGTCCCTGGGTGATTTTTGGGGTCCCAGGATGATTTTTTGGGGTCCCAGGATGATTTTTTGGGGTCCCCCCGGGTGATTTTTGGGGGGTCACTGCTCGTTGGGGGCGGGGTTCCCTGAATTTGGGGTCTCAGGATTTTTTGGGGTTCATGGATCATTTTTTGGGGTCTCCTGGATGATTTTTTGGGGTCCCTGGGTGATTTTTGGGGTCTCCAGGATGATTTTTGGGGGGTCACTGCTCATTGGGGGCGGGGTCTCAGGATTTTGGGGTCCCAGGATGATTTTTGGGGTCCCTGGGTGATTTTTGGGGTCCCCCAGGATATTTTTGGGGTCTCTTGGGGTTTTTTGGGGTCCCCCCGGGTGATTTTGGGGGGTCACTGCTCGTTGGGGGCGGGGTTGGTGTCCGGGTACTTGGTGAGGTCAAAGGTCAGGACTTTGCTGATGACGCAATCGCCTTGCTGGGGGGGGGAGGGGAGGGGAGACACAAATTTGGGGAGAGGTCACAACCCATCCCCCACCCCCCCAAAAAAAAATCCCTGGAACCCCAAAAATTACCCCCAACCCCCCCCCCACCCCCCAAAAAAATCCCCCTCCCCCAACAGGGACCCCCCACCCAAATTTTGGGGGTTTTTTTTTGGGTCCTTCCCCTCCCCCCTCGCCTTCCCCTCCCCCCCCCTCGGTTTTGGGGTGTTGGTGCCTCCCCTCCCCCCACCCGGGAATTTTTGGGGGGATTTGAGGCAGTTTTGGGATATTTTGGGGTTATTTTGGGGGGATTTTGGGAATATTTGGGGGGATTTTGGGGATATTTTGGGGCGTTTTGGGGGATTTTTTTTGGCTATTTTGGGGCGTTTTGGGGAGTTTTTGGGAGTTTTTGGGAGTTTTTGGGCTATTTTGGGTATTTCAGGGCTATTTTTGGGTGGTTTGGGGGCGTTTTGGGGAGTTTTTGGGGGTATTTTGGGGCGGTTTTGGGCGTTTTTAGGCAATTTCGGGGCGTTTTGGGGAGTTTTTGGGCTATTTTGGGTCTATTTTGGGCATTTTTGGGCTATTTTGGGGCGTTTTTGGGCTATTTGGAGACGTTTTGGGGGAACTTTGGGGCGTTTTTTGGGAGTTTTTGGGCTATTTTGGGGCGTTTTGGGCTATTTTGGGGCGTTTTGGGGGATTTTGGGGCTATTTTGGGGCGTTTTGGGGAGTTTTTGGGTGTTTTTGGGGCGTTTTTGGGAGTTTTTGGGCTATTTTGGGTATTTCAGGGTGTTTTTGGGGAGTTTTTGGGGGTATTTTTGGGCGGTTTTGGGCGTTTTTGGGAGTTTTTAGGCAATTTTGGGGCGTTTTGGGGAGTTTTTGGGCTATTTTGGGTCTATTTTGGGCATTTTTGGGCTATTTGGAGGCGTTTTGGGGGAATTTTGGGGCATTTTTTGGGAGTTTTTGGGCTATTTTGGGGCGTTTTGGGGGAATTTTGGGGCTATTTTGGGGCGTTTTGGGGAGTTTTTGGGGCGTTTTCGGAAGTTTTTGGGCTACTTTGGGTATTTCAGGGCTATTTTTGGGTGGTTTTGGGGCGTTTTGGGGAGTTTTTGGGGGTATTTTTGGGCGGTTTTGGGCGTTTTTAGGCAATTTTGGGGCGTTTTGGGGAGTTTTTGGGCTATTTTGGGTCTATTTTGGGCATTTTTGGGCTATTTTGGGGCGTTTTTGGGGCGTTTTGGGGGAATTTTGGGGCGTTTTTTGGGAGTTTTTGGGCTATTTTGGGACGTTTTGGGGTATTTTGGGCATTTTTGGGGCGTTTTAGGGAGGTTTTGGGGCGTTTTTGGGGTATTTTGGGTCTATTTTGGGAGTTTTGGGGTGTTTTTGGGGCGTTTTTGGGAGTTTTTGGGCTATTTTGGGTATTTCAGGGCTATTTTTGGGTGGTTTTGGGGCGTTTTGGGGGTATTTTGGGGCGGTTTGGGGAGTTTTTAGGCTATTTTGGGGCGTTTTGGGTGTTTTTTGGGCTATTTTGGGGCGTTTTGGGGCTATTTGGAGGTGTTTTGGGGGAATTTTGGGGCGTTTTTTGGGAGTTTTTGGGCTATTTTGGGGCGTTTTGGGGGATTTTTTTGGCTATTTTGGGGCGTTTTGGGGAGTTTTTGGGTGTTTTTGAGGCGTTTTTCGGAGTTTTTGGGCTATTTTGGGCTATTTCAGGGTGTTTTTGGGGCGTTTTGGGGAGTTTTTGGGCTACTTTGGGTCGATTTTGGGCATTTTTGGGCTATTTTGGGGTGTTTTTGGGCTATATGGAGGCGTTTTGGGGGAATTTTAGGGCGTTTTTTGGGAGTTTTTGGGCTATTTTGGGGCGTTTTGGGGCTATTTTGGGCATTTTTGGGGCGTTTTAGGGAGTTTTTGGGGCGTTTTGGGGGTATTTTGGGTCTATTTTGGGAGTTTTGGGGTGTTTTTGGGGCGTTTTGGGGAGTTTTTGGGCTATTTTGGGTATTTCAGGGCTATTTTTGGGTGGTTTGGGGGCGTTTTGGGGAGTTTTTGGGGGTATTTTGGGGCGGTTTTGGGAGTTTTTAGGCTATTTTGGGGCGTTTTGGGGAGTTTTTGGGCTATTTTGGGTCTATTTTGGGCTATTTTGGGGCGTTTTTGGGCGTTTTTGGGCTATTTGGAGGCGTTTTGGGGGAATTTTGGGGCGTTTTTTGGGAGTTTTTGGGCTATTTTGGGGCGTTTTGGGGGATTTTTTTTGGCTATTTTGGGGCGTTTTGGGGAGTTTTTGGGTGTTTTTGGGGCGTTTTTGGGAGTTTTTGGGCTATTTTGGGGCGTTTTGGGGAGTTTTTGGGCTATTTTGGGGCGTTTTGGGCAGTTTTTGGGTGTTTTTGGGGCGTTTTGGGGAGTTTTTGGGCTATTTTGGGTATTTCAGGGCTATTTTTGGGTGTTTTTGGGGCGTTTTGGGCAGTTTTTGGGTGTTTTTGGGGCGTTTTGGGGAGTTTTTGGGGCGTTTTTGGGGATTTTTGGGTACCTCAGGGTAGACTCCGATCAGGCTCTGGGCCTTGGTGTAAAATTCCTCCTTGAGGGAGATGACGATGGCCTGGAAGTTGGCAGCAGATTGTTCCTTGATGTAATTGGCCACCTGGGGAGCCCAAAAAAACCATCAGGAACCCCAAAAATGGGGTCAGGGACCCCAAAAATGGGATCAGGGACCCCGGAAATGGGATCAGGGACCCCGAAAATGGATCAGGGACCCCAAAAAACCGATCAGGAACCCCCAAAACCCCAGCAGGAACCCCAAAAATGGGATCAGGAACCCCAAAAATGGGATCAGGGACCCCGAAAATGGGATCAGGGACCCCGGAAATGGGGTCAGGGACCCCAAAAATGGGATCAGGGAACCCCAAAATGGGATCAGGGACCGCAAAAATGGGAACAAGGACCCCAAAAATGGGATCAGGGACCCCGGAAATGGGATCAGGGACCCCAAAAATGGGATCAGGAACCCCAAAAATGGGATCAAGGACCCCGAAAATGGGATCAAGGACCCCGGAAATGGGATCAGGGACCCCCAAAACCCCATAAGGAACCCCAAAAATGGGATCAGGGACCCCAAAAATGGGATCAGGAACCCCAAAAATGGGGTCAGGGACCCCAAAAATGGGATCAGGGATCCCGAAAATGGGATCAGGGACCCCCAAAACCCCATAAGGAACCCCAAAAATGGGGTCAGGGACCCCAAAAATGGGATCAGGGACCCCGAAAAATGGGATCAGGGACCCCGAAAATGGGATCAGGGACCACGAAAATGGGATCAGGAACCCCAAAAATGGGATCAGGGACCCCGAAAATGGGATCAAGGACCCCGGAAATGGGATCAGGGACCCCAAAAATGGGATCAGGAACCCCAAAAATGGGGTCAGGGACCCCAAAAATGGGATCAGGGACCCCAAAAAACGATCAGGAACCCCAAAATGGGATCTGGAAACCCCGAAAATGGATCAGGAACCCCCGAAAAAATGACCAGGGACCCCAAAATTGGAGTGGAGAACCCCAAAAACTGGGGAGGGAAATCCCAAAATTTTGGGGGTTTGGGGGGGGTAAAATCCCACCCTGGGGTGGGAAAATGGGGCGGGGGGAGATTGGGGTGACACCCCCAGACCCCAAAATCACACGGGGGGAACCCCAAAGTGGGGAGGGGTCCCCAAAGTGGGGAGAGATCCCAAAAATGGGGAGGGGTCCCCCAATGTGGGGAGGGGTCCCAAAAATGGGGAGGGGTCCCCAAAACTGGAGTGGAAAATCCCAAAATTTGGGGCTGGGGGGGACAAAATCCCACCCAGGGGTGGGAAAATGGGGCGGGGGGAGGTTGGGGTGACACCCCCAGACCCCAAAATCACACGGGGGGAACCCCAAAAGTGGGGAGGGGTCCCCCAAAATGGGGAGGGGGTCCCCAAAAATGGGGTGGGAAATCCCAAAACCCGGATCTGGAACCCCCAAAAATGGGGGGTTTGGGGGGGTAAAATCCCACCCTGGGGTGGGAAAATGGGGCGGGGGGAGGTTGGGGTGACACCCCCAGACCCCAAAATCGTACAGGGGGAACCCCAAAGTGGGGAGGGGTCCCCAAAAATGGGGAGGGGTCCCAATGTGGGGAAGGGTCCCCATTGTGGGGAGGGGGTCCCCAAAATGGGGAGAGATCCCAAAAATGGGGAGGGGTCCCCCAATGTGGGGAGGGGTCCCCAAAATGGGGAGGGGTCCCAAAAATGGGGAGGGGGTCCCTAAAATGGGGTGGGAAATCCCAAAACCCGGATCTGGAACCCCCAAAAATGGGGGGTTTGGGGGGATAAAATCCCACCCTGGGGTGGGAAAATGGGGCGGGGGGAGATTGGGGTGACACCCCCAGACCCCAAAAATGGGGAGGGGTCCCCAAAATGGGGAGGGGTCCCCCAAAATGGGGAGGGGTCCCCAATATGGGGAGGGGTCCCCAATATGGGGAGGGGGTCCCCAAAGTGGGGAGAGATCCCAAAAATGGGGAGGGGTCCCCCAATGTGGGGAGGGGTCCCAAAAATGGGGAGGGGTCCCCAAAACTGGAGTGGAAAATCCCAAAATTTGGGGCTGGGGGGGCCAAAATCCAGGAAAATGGGGCTGGGGGAGATTGGGGTGACACCCCCAGACCCCAAAATCACACGGGGGGAACCCCAAAAGTGGGGAGGGGTCCCCCAAAATGGGGAGGGGGTCCCCAAAATGGGGTGGGAAATCCCAAAACCCGGATCTGGAATCCCCAAAAATTGGGGGTTTGGGGGGGTAAATTCCCACCCTGGGGTGGGAAAATGGGGCGGGGGGAGGTTGGGGTGACACCCCCAGACCCCAAAGTGGGGAGGGGTCCCCAAAAACGGGGAGGGGTCCCCAAAAACGGGGAGGGGTCCCCAAAAACGGGGAGGGGTCCCGGGCCCACCTTGCCGATGTTGGTGTTGTCCAGGGCGGCGTCGATCTCGTCCAGAACAAAGAACGGAGCCGGTTTGTAACTGGGGGGAAACTGGGATGGGACCCCCGGACTGGGAGCCCAAACTGGGAGCCCCAGAATGGGAACCCCCCAAATTGGGAGCCCCGAACTGGGACCCCCAAACTGGGAGCCCCAACTGGGAGCTCCAAACTGGGAGCCCGAAACTGGGACCCCCGGACTGGGAGCCCAAACTGGGAGCCCCAGA
Source organism: Acridotheres tristis (assembly GCA_037013685.1). Taxonomy (NCBI): domain Eukaryota; kingdom Metazoa; phylum Chordata; class Aves; order Passeriformes; family Sturnidae; genus Acridotheres; species Acridotheres tristis. The sequence continues at coordinate 2,049,032 of CM072916.1, forward strand.
ATGGGAGCCCCCCAAACTGGGAACCCCAAACTGGGAGCCCAAACTGGGAGCCCCAAACTGGGACCCCCGGACTGGGAGCCCAAACTGGGAGCCCCGAACTGGGAACCCCAAACTGGGAACACCAAACTGGGAGCCCCAAACTGGGAGCCCAAACTGGGAGCCCCAACTGGGAACCCAAACTGGGAACCCCAAACTGGGACCCCCAGAATGGGAACCCCAAACTGGGAACCCCCAAACTGGGAGCTCAAACTGGGACCCCGAACTGGGACCCCCAAACTGGGACCCCCGAACTGGGACGCCCAAACTGGGAACCCCCATACTGGGAATCCCAAACTGGGAACCCAAACTGGGACCCCCCAAACTGGGAACCCCCAAACTGGGAACCCTCAAACTGGGAACCCCAAACTGGGAACCCCAAACTGGGACCCCCAGAATGGGACCCCCCCAAACTGGGAACCTCAAACTGGGAACCCCAAACTGGGAGCCTGAACTGGGAACCCCAAACTGGGAACCCCAGAATGGGACCCCCCCAAACTGGGAACCCAAAACTGGGAACCCCAAACTGGGACCCCCAAACTGGGACCCCCAAACTGGGAACCCCAAACTGGGAGCCCGAACTGGGACCCCCAAACTGGGAGCCCCAAACTGGGAACCCCAAACTAGGAACCCAAACTGGGAGCCCCGAACTGGGACCCCCCCAAACTGGGAACCCTGAACTGGGAACCCCGGACTGGGAGCCCCAAACTGGGAACCCCCAAACTGGGAGCTCAAACTGGGACCCCCAAACTGGGACCCCCAGAATGGGACCCCCCCAAACTGGGAACCCCAAACTGGGAACCCCAAACTGGGAGCCCAAACTGGGACCCCCAAACTGGGACACCCAGAATGGGACCCCCCCAAACTGGGAGCCCAAACTGGGACCCCCAGAATGGGACCCCCCCAAACTGGGAGCCCAAACTGGGACCCCCAGAATGGGAGCCCAAACTGGGAGCCCAAACTGGGAACCCAAACTGGGACACCCAGAATGGGACCCCCCCAAACTGGGAACCCCAAACTGGGAACCCCAAACTGGGACCCCCAAACTGGGAGCCCAAACTGGGACCCCCAAACTGGGAACCCCAAACTGGGACCCCCGAACTGGGACCCCCAAACTGGGACCCCCAAACTGGGACCCCCGAACTGGGACCCCCAAACTGGGAACCCCAAACTGGGAGCCCGAACTGGGAACCCCCAAACTGGGAACCCCCAAACTGGGAACCCCAAACTGGGAGCCCAAACTGGGAGCCCCAAACTGGGACCCCCCCAAACTGGGAACCCTGAACTGGGAACCCCGGACTGGGAGCCCCAAACTGGGAACCCCCAAACTGGGAGCTCAAACTGGGACCCCCAAACTGGGACCCCCAAACTGGGAACCCCCAAACTGGAACCCCCAAAGTGGGAGCTCAAACTGGAAACCCCCAAACTGGGAACCCCAAACTGGGACCCCCAAACTGGGAGCCCCGAACTGGGAGCCCCAAACTGGGAGCCCAAACTGGGAACCCCAAACTGTGACCCCCAAACTGGGAACCCCAAACTGGGACCCTGAACTGGGACCCCCGAACTGGGGCCCAGCCCCTCCCAGTGAACCCCAAAACCCCAAACTGGGACCCCCAAACTGGGAACCCCGAACTGGGAGCCCCAAATTGGGAACCCCAAACTGGGAGCCCAAACTGGGACCCCCCCAAACTGGGAGCCCCAAACTGGGAGCCCCGAACTGGGAGCCCGAACTGGGAACCCCAAACTGGGAGCCCCGGACTGGGAACCCCAAACTGGGAGCCCCAGAATGGGACCCTCCCAAACTGGGACCCCCGAACTGGGAGACCCCAACTGGGAACCCCCCAAACTGGGAACCCCAAACTGGGACCCCCAAACTGGGAGCCCCCCAAACTGGGAGCTCAAACTGGGACCCCCGGACTGGGAGCCCAAACTGGGAGCTCAAACTGGGACCCCCAGAATGGGACCCCCCCAAACTGGGAGCCCAAACTGGGACCCCCCAAACTGGGAACCCCAAACTGGGACCCCCAAACTGGGAACCCCAAACTGGGAGCCCGAACTGGGACCCCCAAACTGGGAGCCCCAAACTGGGAACCCCAAACTGGGAGCCCCAAACTGGGACCCCCAAACTGGGAACCCCAAACTGGGAGCCCCAAACTGGGAACCCCAAACTGGGACCCCCAAACTGGGAACCCCAAACTGGGAACCCCGAACTGGGAGCCCCAAACTGGGAGCCCAAACTGGGAGCCCCAAACTGGGACCCCCAAACTGGGAACCCCGAACTGGGACCCCCAAACTGGCACCCCCAGAATGGGACCCCCCCGAACTGGGAACCCCAAACTGGGAGCCTGAACTGGGAACCCCAAACTGGGAACCCCCAAACTGGGAGCTCAAACTGGGACCCCGAACTGGGACCCCCAAACTGGGACCCCCGAACTGGGACCCCCCAAACTGGGAGCCCCAAACTGGGACCCCCAAACTGGGAACCCCAAAGTGGGAGCCCCAAACTGGGAGCCCCAAACTGGGAACCCCAAACTGGGAGCCCCAAACTGGGACCCCCAAACTGGGAACCCCAAACTGGGAGCCCCGAACTGGGAGCTCAAACTGGGAACCCCAGAATGGGACCCTCCCAAACTGGGAGCCCAAACTGGGAGCCCCAAACTGGGACCCCCAAACTGGGACCCCCGGACTGGGAGCCCGAACTGGGAACCCCCAAACTGGGAGCCCCAAACTGGGAGCCCAAACTGGGAACCCAAACTGGAACCCCCAAACTGGGAACCCCGAACTGGGACCCCCGGAATGGGAGCCCAAACTGGGACCCCGAACTGGGGCCCAGCCCCTCCCAGTGAACCCCAAAACCCCAAACTGGGAACCCAAACTAGGAGCCCCAAACTGGGAACCCCCGAACTGGGGACCCCCAAACTGGGAACCCCCAAACTGGGAACCCCCAAACTGGGAACCCCCAAACTGGGAGCCCCAAACTGGGACCCCCAAACCGGGAGCCCAAACTGGGACCCCCAAACTGGGACCCCCAAACTGGGACCCCGAACTGGGACCCCGAACTGGGACCCCCCAAACTGGGGCCCAGCCCCTCCCAGTGAACCCCAAAACCCCAAACTGGGACGCCCAAACTGGGACCCCCCCGAAACTGGGAGCTCAAACTGGGAACCCCAAACTGGGACCCCCAAACTGGGAACCCCAAACTGGGACCCCCAAACTGGGACCCCCCAGAGGAGCCCCCCGAGGTTTTGGGGTCCCATCTCTGGATTTTGGGGTTTTTCCCCCTTGAGGATTTTTGGGGACCCCCTGGATTTTGGGTTCCCATTGAATTTTGGGTTCCCCCAGGTGAATTCGGGGTCCCCCCAGGTGAATTTTGGGGTCCCCCCAGGTGAATTTTGGGGTCCCCCCAGGTAATTTTGGGGTCCCACCTGTGCATGGAGAGGATTTTGGGGAAGATTCTCTGGGATTTCCATTGGGATTTTGGGATTTTCCATTGGGATTTTTGGGATTTTCCCCAGGGAATTTTGGGATCCCATTAAATTTTGGGGTCCCCCAGGTAAATTTTGGGTCCCCCCAGGTGACTTTGGGCCCCCCCAGGTGATTTTGGGTCCTCTCAGGTGAATTTGGGGTCTCACCTGTGCACGGAGAGGAATTTTGGGGGAGATTCTCTGGGATTTCCATTGGGATTTTCCCCAGGGAATTTCGGGATCCCATTAAATTTTGGGGTCCCCCAGGTAAATTCTGGGTCCCCCCAGGTGATTTTGGGGTCCCCCCAGGTGAATTTTGGGTCCCCCCAGGTAATTTTGGGGTCCCACCTGTGGCCGGAGAGGATTTTGGGGGAGATTCTCAGGGATTTCCATTGGGATTTTTGGGATTTTCCCCAGGGAATTTCGGGATCCCATTAAATTTTGGGGTCCCCCAGGTAAATTTTGGGTCTCCCCAGGTGAATTTTGGGTCCCCCCAGGTGATTTGGGGTCCCCCCAGGTGAATTTGGGGTCTCACCTGTGGCTGGAAGGGAATTTTGGGGGAGATTCTCTGGGATTTCCATTGGGATTTTCCCCAGGGAATTTTGGCATCCCATTAAATTTTTGGGTCTCCCCAGGTGAATTTTGGGGTCCCCCCAGGTGATTTAGGGTCCCCTCAGGTGATTTGGGGTCCCCCCAGGTGATTTTGGGTCCCCCCAGGTGAATTCAGGGACTCACCTGTGGCTGGAGAGGATTTTGGGGGAGATTCTCTGGGATTTCCATTGGGATTTTTGGGATTTTCCCCAGGGAATTTCGGGATCCCATTAAATTTTGGGGTCCCCCAGGTAAATTTTGGGTCTGCCCAGGTGATTCGGGGTCCCCCCAGGTGATTTTGTGTCCCCCCAGGTGAATTTGGGGTCCCACCTGTGCATGGAGGGGATTTTGGGGGAGATTCTCTGGGATTTCCTTTGGGATTTTGGGATTTCCATTGGGATTTTTGGGATTTTCCCCAGGGAATTTCGGGATCCCGTTAAATTTTGGGGTCCCCCAGGTAAATTCTGGGTCCCCCAGGTAATTTTGGGTCCCCCCAGGTGATTTTGTGTCCCCCCCAGGTGAATTTTGGGGTCCCACCTGTGCATGGAGGGGATTTTAGGGGAGATTCTCTGGGATTTCCATTGGGATTTTTGGGATTTTCCCCAGGGAATTTCGGGATCCCGTTAAATTTTGGGGTCCCCCAGGTAAATTTTGGGTCCCCCAGGTGAATTTTGGGGTCCCCCCAGGTGATTTTGGGTCCTCTCAGGTGAATTTGGGGTCTCACCTGTGGCTGGAGGGGATTTTGGGGGAGATTCTCAGGGATTTCCATTGGGATTTTTGGGATTTTCCCCAGGGAATTTCGGGAGCCCATTAAATTTTGGGGTCCCCCCAGGTAAATTTTGGGTCTCCCCAGGTGCATTTGGGTCCCCTCAGGTGAATTTGGGCCCCCCCAGGTGATTTTGGGTCCCCCCAGGTGAATTTTGGGGTCCCACCTGTGGCTGGAGGGGATTTTGGGGGAGATTCTCTGGGACTTCCTTTGGGATTTTTGGGATTTTCCTCAGGGAATTTCGGGATCCCATTAAATTTTGGGGTCCCCCAGGTAAATTTTGGGTCTCCCCAGGTGATTTTGGGTCCTCTCAGGTGAGTTTGGGGTCTCACCTGTGGATGGAGAGGAATTTTGGGGGAGATTCTCAGGGATTTCCATTGGGATTTTTGGGATTTCCCCCAGGGAATTTTGGGATCCCATTAAATTTTGGGGTCCCCCAGGTAAATTTTGGGTCTCCCCAGGTGCATTTGGGGTCCCCCCAGGTGAGTTTGGGGTCTCACCTGTGGATGGAGAGGAATTTTGGGGAAGATTCTCTGGGATTTCCATTGGGATTTTGGGATTTCCATTGGGATTTTGGGGATTTTCCCCAGGGAATTTCGGGATCCCATTAAATTTTGGGGTCCCCCAGGTAAATTTTGGGTCCCCCAGGTGAATTTTGGGGTCCCACCAGGTGAATCCGGGGTCTCACCTGTGGATGGCAAAGAGCAGGGCCAGGGCAGCCACGGTTTTCTCCCCCCCGGACAGGTTGTCCATGGGCCGGAATCGTTTGCCAGGTGCGACACAATTGTAATTGATCCCGTCCAGGTACGGCTCCTCCGGGTTCTCCGGGCCCAGGAACGCCTGGGACAGGTGAGACACAGGTGTGACACAGGTGAGACACAGGTGCGACACAGGTGTGACACAGGTGTGACACAGGTGTGACACAGGTGTGACACAGGTGAGACACAGGTGAGACACAGGTGTGACACAGGTGAGACACAGGTGAGACACAGGTGTGACACAGGTGCGACACAATTGTAATTGATCCCGTCCAGGTACGGCTCCTCCGGGTTCTCCGGGCCCAGGAACGCCTGGGACAGGTGAGACACAGGTGAGACACAGGTGTGACACAGGTGAGACACAGGTGAGACACAGGTGTGAGAGACACAGGTGAGACACAGGTGTGACACAGGTGTGACACAGGTGTGACACAGGTGAGACACAGGTGAGACACAGGTGTGACACAGGTGAGACACAGGTGTGAGTGACACAGGTGTGACACAGGTGCGACACAATTGTAATTGATCCCGTCCAGGTACGGCTCCTCCGGGTTCTCCGGGCCCAGGAACGCCTGGGACAGGTGAGACACAGGTGAGACACAGGTGTGACACAGGTGAGACACAGGTGAGACACAGGTGTGACACAGGTGTGACACAGGTGAGACACAGGTGTGACACAGGTGTGACACAGGTGTGACACAGGTGAGACACAGGTGAGACACAGGTGTGACACAGGTGTGACACAGGTGTGACACAGGTGTGACACAGGTGAGACACAGGTGTGACACAGGTGAGACACAGGTGAGACACAGGTGTGACACAGGTGTGACACAGGTGAGACACAGGTGAGACACAGGTGTGACACAGGTGTGACACAGGTGAGACACAGGTGTGACACAGGTGACACAGGTGTGACACAGGTGAGACACAGGTGAGACACAGGTGTGAGAGACACAGGTGAGACACAGGTGTGACACAGGTGTGACACAGGTGTGACACAGGTGAGACACAGGTGAGACACAGGTGTGACACAGGTGTGAGTGACACAGGTGAGACACAGGTGTGACACAGGTGTGACACAGGTGTGACACAGGTGTGACACAGGTGAGACACAGGTGTGACACAGGTGTGACACAGGTGTGACACAGGTGAGACACAGGTGAGACACAGGTGTGACACAGGTGTGACACAGGTGAGACACAGGTGTGACACAGGTGTGACACAGGTGTGACACAGGTGTGACACAGGTGAGACACAGGTGTGACACAGGTGAGACACAGGTGTGAGTGACACAGGTGTGACACAGGTGCGACACAGGTGTGACACAGGTGTGACACAGGTGTGACACAGGTGCGACACAATTGTAATTGATCCCGTCCAGGTACGGCTCCTCAGGGTTCTCCGGGCCCAGGAACGCCTGGGACAGGTGAGACACAGGTGAGACACAGGTGTGACACAGGTGAGACACAGGTGAGACACAGGTGTGACACAGGTGTGACACAGGTGAGACACAGGTGTGACACAGGTGTGACACAGGTGTGACACAGGTGAGACACAGGTGAGACACAGGTGTGACACAGGTGTGACACAGGTGTGACACAGGTGTGACACAGGTGAGACACAGGTGTGACACAGGTGAGACACAGGTGAGACACAGGTGTGACACAGGTGAGACACAGGTGAGACACAGGTGAGACACAGGGACAGTGACACAGGTGTGACACAGGTGTGACACAGGTGAGACACAGGTGTGACACAGGTGTGACACAGGTGAGACACAGGTGTGACACAGGTGTGACACAGGTGTGACACAGGTGAGACACAGGTGAGACACAGGTGAGACACAGGTGTGACACAGGTGTGACACAGGGGTGACACCGGTGAGACACAGGTGAGACACAGGTGAGACACAGGTGTGACACAGGTGTGACACAGGTGTGACACAGGTGTGACACAGGTGTGACACAGGTGAGACACAGGGACAGTGACACAGGTGTGACACAGGTGTGACACAGGTGAGACACAGGTGTGACACAGGTGTGAGTGACACAGGTGAGACACAGGTGTGACACAGGTGAGACACAGGTGTGACACAGGTGTGACACAGGTGTGACACGGGTGAGACACGGGTGAGACACAGGTGTGACACAGGTGTGACACAGGTGAGACACAGGTGAGACACAGGTGTGACACAGGTGAGACACAGGTGTGACACAGGTGATACACGGGTGAGACACAGGTGAGACAGGTGTGACACAGGTGTGACACGGGTGAGACACAGGTGAGACACAGGTGTGACACAGGTGTGAGTGACACAGGTGAGACACAGGTGTGACACGGGTGAGACACAGGTGTGAGTGACACAGGTGTGACACAGGTGTGACACAGGTGAGACACAGGTGAGACACAGGTGAGACACAGGTGTGACACAGGTGTGACACAGGTGTGACACAGGTGAGACACAGGTGTGACACAGGTGAGACACAGGTGTGACACAGGTGAGACACAGGGACAGTGACACAGGTGAGACACAGGTGTGACACAGGTGAGACACAGGTGTGACACAGGTGAGACACAGGGACAGTGACACAGGTGTGACACAGGTGTGACACAGGTGAGACACAGGTGTGACACAGGTGAGACACAGGTGTGACACAGGTGTGACACAGGTGAGACACAGGTGTGACACAGGTGAGACACAGGTGAGACACAGGTGTGACACGGGTGAGACACAGGTGTGACACAGGTGTGACACAGGTGAGACACAGGTGTGACACAGGTGAGACACAGGGACAGTGACACAGGTGTGACACAGGTGTGACACAGGTGAGACACAGGTGAGACACAGGTGTGACACAGGTGAGACACAGGTGTGACACAGGTGAGACACAGGGACAGTGACACAGGTGTGACACAGGTGTGACACAGGTGAGACACAGGTGTGACACAGGTGAGACACAGGTGTGACACAGGTGTGACACAGGTGAGACACAGGTGTGACACAGGTGAGACACAGGTGAGACACAGGTGTGACACAGGTGTGACACAGGTGAGACACAGGTGTGACACAGGTGAGACACAGGTGTGACACAGGTGAGACACAGGTGCGACACAATTGTAATTGATCCCGTCCAGGTACGGCTCCTCAGGGTTCTCCGGGCCCAGGAACGCCTGGGACAGGTGAGACACAGGTGAGACACAGGTGTGACACAGGTGAGACACAGGTGAGACACAGGTGTGACACGGGTGTGACACAGGTGAGACACGGGTGAGACACAGGCGTGACACAGGCGAGACACAGGTGAGACACAGGTGTGACACAGGTGAGACACAGGTGAGACACAGGTGAGACACAGGTGTGACACAGGTGTGACACAGGTGTGACACAGGTGAGACACAGGTGTGACACAGGTGAGACACAGGTGACACAGGTGTGACACAGGTGTGACACAGGTGAGACACAGGTGTGACACAGGTGAGACACAGGTGAGACACAGGTGTGACACAGGTGTGGCTCCTCAGGGCCCAGGAACACCTGGGGGATGGGGATTGGCGGCCCTGAGTCATCCTCATACAGGTGTGGCCCCATACAGGTGTGTGACCCCTGTACAGGTGTTCCAGTCTCACCTGTTCAGGTGTGGCAGTCCCATACAGGTGTGCCAGTCTCACCTGAGCGCTGCTGTTCTGGGACAGCCCCATACAGGTATGCCAGTCCCATACAGGTGTTCTCTCACCTGTCCAGGTGTGCCAGTCTCACCTGGGCGCTGCTGTTCCGGGACAGCCCCATACAGGTGTGTCAGTCTCACCTGCCCAGGTGTGTCAGTCTCACCTGGGCGCTGCTGTTCCGGGACAGCCCCATACAGGTGTGCCAGTCCCATTCAGGTGTGTCAGTCTCACCTGCCCAGGTGTGTCAGTCTCACCTGCCCAGGTGTACTCTCACCTGTGCGCTGCTGTTCCGGGACAGCCCCATACAGGTGTGTCAGTCTCACCTGCCCAGGTGTGTCAGTCTCACCTGCCCAGGTGTGCCAGTCTCACCTGAGCACTGCTGTTCCGGGACAGCCCCATACAGGCGTGCCAGTCCCATACAGGTGTGTCAGTCTCACCTGGGCACTGCTGTTCCGGGACAGCCCCATACAGGTGTGCCAGTCCCATACAGGTGTGTCAGTCCCATACAGGTGTGTCAGTCTCACCTGGGCGCTGCTGTTCCGGGACAGCCCCATACAGGTGTGTCAGTCTCACCTGCCCAGGTGTGTCAGTCTCACCTGAGCACTGCTGTTCCGGGACAGCCCCATACAGGTGTGCCAGTCCCATACAGGTGTGTCAGTCTCACCTGCCCAGGTGTGCCAGTCTCACCTGGGCACTGCTGTTCCGGGACAGCCCCATACAGGTGTGCCAGTCCCATACAGGTGTGTCAGTCTCACCTGCCCAGGTGTGTCAGTCTCACCTGGGCGCTGCTGTTCCGGGACAGCCCCATACAGGTGTGTCAGTCTCACCTGCCCAGGTGTGCCAGTCTCACCTGGGCGCTGCTGTTCCGGGACAGCCCCATACAGGTGTGCTCTCACCTGCCCAGGTGTGTCAGTCTCACCTGCCCAGGTGTGTCAGTCTCACCTGCCCAGGTGTGTCAGTCTCACCTGGGCGCTGCTGTTCCGGGACAGTCCCATACAGGTGTGCCAGTCCCATACAGGTGTGTCAGTCTCACCTGCCCAGGTGTGTCAGTCTCACCTGGGCGCTGCTGTTCTGGGACAGCCCCATACAGGTGTGCCAGTCCCATACAGGTGTGTCAGTCTCACCTGCCCAGGTGTGTCAGTCTCACCTGCCCAGGTGTGTCAGTCTCACCTGCCCAGGTGTGCTCTCACCTGGGCGCTGCTGTTCCGGGACAGCCCCATACAGGTGTGTCAGTCCCATACAGGTGTGCCAGTCCCATACAGGTGTGTCAGTCTCACCTGCCCAGGTGTGTCAGTCTCACCTGGGCGCTGCTGTTCCGGGACAGCCCCATACAGGTGTGCCAGTCCCATACAGGTGTGTCAGTCTCACCTGCCCAGGTGTGTCAGTCTCACCTGGGCGCTGCTGTTCCGGGACAGCCCCAAACAGGTGTGCCAGTCCCATACAGGTGTGCTCTCACCTGTCCAGGTGTGTCAGTCTCACCTGGGCGCTGCTGTTCCGGGACAGCCCCATACAGGTGTGCCAGTCCCATTCAGGTGTGCTCTCACCTGCCCAGGTGTGCCAGTCTCACCTGCCCAGGTGTGCTCTCACCTGTGCACTGCTGTTCCGGGACAGCGCTTTGTAGATCTCGTCGATGTTGGTGGCCACGGCCTCGAAGCAGGAGTTGAAGCGATCGAATCGTTCCTTCTTCATCTGCTCGAACGCCTGCTTGGCCTTCTTGGCGCGTTTGCGGGCGGCCTCGAACTCTGCGGGGACATGGGGACATTGGGGACATTGGGGACACCCAGGGGACATTGGGGACACCCAGGGACAGCCATGGGGACATTGGGGACATTGGGGACAGCCATGGGGACATTGGGGTCAGGACACTCCTGCTTGGCCTTCTTGGCGTGCTTGCGGGCGGCCTCGAACTCTGCGCGGACATTGGGGACATTGGGGACATCACAGACATCCAGGGACACCCAGGGGACATCAGACACACCCAGGGGACATTGGGGACATCAGGGACACCCAGGGGACATTGGGGACACCCAGGGGACATCGGGGACAGCCATGGGGACATTGGGGACATCAGACACACACAGGGGACATTGGGGACATCACCCAGGGACATTGGGGACACCCAGGGACACCCAGGGGACATTGGGGACAGCCATGGGGACATTGGGGTCAGGACACGCCTGCTTGGCCTTCTTGGCGCGTTTCCGGGCGGCCTCGAACTCTGGGGACAGTGACAGGGACATTGGGGACATTGGGGACACTCGGGGGACATCAGGGACACCCAGGGACAGCCATGGGGACATTGGGGACAGCCATGGGGACATTGGGGACAGGACACGCCTGCTTGGCCTTCTTGGCGCGCTTGCGGGCGGCCTCGAACTCTGGGGACAGCAGGGGACATTGGGGACATCACAGACAGCCAGGGACACTGGGGACAGCCATGGGGACACCACAGACACCCAGGGGACATTGGGGACACCCAGGGGACATTGGGGACAGCCATGGGGACATTGGGGTCAGGACACTCCTGCTTGGCCTTCTTGGCGCGTTTGCGGGCGGCCTCGAACTCTGGGGGGACATTGGGGACATTGGGGACAGCCAGGGACAGTCATGGGGACATTGGGGACATCAGGGACACACAGGGACATTGGGGACAGCCATGGGGACATCAGACACAGCCAGGGGACATTGGGGACAGCCATGGGGACATTTGGGACATCACAGACACCCAGGGGACACTGGGGACAGCACAGACACCCTGGGACAGCCAGGGGACATTGACAGCCAGGGGACATTGGGGACATCACCCAGGGACGGCCATGGGGACACCCAGGGGACATCAGGGGACATCAGGGACAGCCATGGGGACACTGGGGACATCACAGACACCCAGGGACAGCCATGGGGACACTGGGGACAGCCATGGGGACATCACAGACACCCAGGGACAGCCATGGGGACATTGGGGACACCCAGGGGACATCACAGACACCCAGAGACACCCAAGGGGACCTTGGGGACATCACAGACACCCAGGGACACCCAAGGGGACATTGGGGACATTGGGGACATCACCCGAGTGTCCCCCACCTGGGTGACACCCAGGGGACCTCAGGGGACATCAGGGACAGCCATGAGGACACTGAGTGACATCACAGACACCCAGGTGACAGCCATGGGGACACTGGGTGTCCCCAGACCTGAGTGTCATCACAGACACCCGAGGTGACCAGCCATGGGGACATTGGGGTCATCAGGGACACACAGGGGACATCAGACACACACAGGGGACATTGGGGACAGCCATGGAGACATTGGGGACAGCAGGGACAGCCATGGGGACATTGGGGACACCTGTCTGTCCCCAAACCTGAGTGTCCCCAACCTGGCTGTCCCCAAACCTGAGTGTCCCCACACCTGAGTGTCCCCACACCTGAGTGTCCCCAAACCTGGGTGTCCCCAAACCTGAGTGTCCCCAAACCTGGATGTCCCCACACCTGGGTGTCCCCACACCTGAGTGTCCCCACACCTGAGTGTCCCCACACCTGAGTGTCCCCAAACCTGAGTGTCCCCACACCTGAGTGTCCCCACACCTGAGTGTCCCCAAACCTGAGTGTCCCCACACCTGAGTGTCCCCACACCTGAGTGTCCCCAAACCTGAGTGTCCCCACACCTGAGTGTCCCCACACCTGAGTGTCCCCACACCTGAGTGTCCCCACACCTGGCTGTCCCCACACCTGGCTGTCCCCAAACCTGAGTGTCCCCAAACCTGAGTGTCCCCACACCTGAGTGTCCCCAAACCTGAGTGTCCCCACACCTGGCTGTCCCCACACCTGGCTGTCCCCAAACCTGAGTGTCCCCAAACCTGGCTGTCCCCACACCTGGCTGTCCCCAAACCTGAACTGTCCCCAGACCTGAGTGTCCCCACACCTGAGTGTCCCCACACCTGAGTGTCCCCAAACCTGAGTGTCCCCATACCTGTCTGTCCCCAAACCTGAAATGTCCCCACACCTGGCTGTCCCCACACCTGAAATGTCCCCAAACCTGAGTGTCCCCAAACCTGAGTGTCCCCACACCTGGCTGTCCCCACACCTGAGTGTCCCCCGTGACTCTCGGGGTCCCCCTGGGCTTTGGGAACTCATCGTGGACACTCCCCTGTGTCCCCAAGGTGTCCCCAATGTCCCCAAGGTGTCCCCAATGTCCGAGATCTCCTGGAACTTGTCCCCATGTCCCTGTGTCCCCCTCCATGTCCCCGTCGTGTCCTCCCTGTGTCCCCAAGGTGTCCCCAAGGTGTCCCCAAGGTGTCCCCTCACCCTCTTGAGGTCTCCTGGAACTTGTCTCCATGTCCCCAAGGTGTCCCCAAGGTGTCCCCAAGGTGTCCCCAAGGTGTCCCCGTGTCCCCTCTCACCATCTGAGGTCTCCTGGAACTTGTCTCCATGTCCCCAATGTCCCCAGGGTGTCCCTAAGGTGTCCCCAAGGTGTCACCAGGTGTCCCCAAGGTGTCCCCAATGTCCCCAAGGTGTCCCCATGTCCTCTCTCACCATCTGAGGTCTCCTGGAACTTGTCCCCAATGTCCCCAGGGTGTCACCAGGGTGTCCCCAAGGTGTCCCCAAGGTGTCCCCAGGGTGTCACCAGGGTGTCCCCAAGGTGTCCCCAAGGTGTCCCCAAGGTGTCCCCTCTCACCGTCTGAGGTCTCCTGGAACTTGTCCCTGACACTGCCCCATGTCCCCAAGGTGTCCCCAAGGTGTCCCCAGGGTGTCCCCAGGGTGTCCCCAAGGTGTCCCCAGGGTGTCCCCAGCGTCCCCAAGGTGTCCCCAGGATGTCCCCAAGGTGTCCCCAGGGTGTCCCCAAGGTGTCCCCAGGTGTCCCCAAGGTGTCCCCAAGGTGTCCCCAGGGTGTCCCCAAGGTGTCCCCAGGGTATCCCCAGTGTCCCCAAGGTGTCCCCAGGATGTCCCCAAGGTGTCCCCAGGGTGTCCCCAAGGTGTCACCAGGTGTCCCCAGGGTGTCCCCAAGGTGTCCCCAGGTGTCCCCAAGGTGTCCCCAGGGTGTCCCCGTGTCCCCTCTCACCGTCTGAGGTCTCCTGGAACTTGTCCCTGACACTGCCCCATGTCCCCAAGGTGTCCCCAGGGTGTCCCCAAGGTGTCCCCAAGGTGTCCCCAGTGTCCCCAAGGTGTCCCCAATGTCCCCAATGTCCCCCCTCACCGTCGGAGGTCTCCTGGAACTTGTCCCTGACGCTCTCCAGTTTCTCCATGGCTTTCATGTTGGGGGCAGCGATTCTCTGCAGGACGCTCTGCTGTCCCCCCCAATGTCCCCAGGTGTCCCCAAGGTGTCCCCTCACTGTCTGAGGTCTCCTGGAACTTGTCTCCATGTCCCCAAGGTGTCCCCAGGGTGTCCCTAAGGTGTCCCCAGGGTGTCCCCATGTCCTCTCTCACCATCTGAGGTCTCCTGGAACTTGTCCCCAATGTCCCCAGGGTGTCACCAGGGTGTCCCCAGGGTGTCCCCAGGGTGTCCCCAGTGTCCTCTCTCACCGTCTGAGATCTCCTGGAACTTGTCCCTGACACTGCCCCGTGTCCCCAAGGTGTCCCCAGGGTGTCCCCAGGGTGTCCCCAATGTCCCCAAGGTGTCCCCAATGTCCCCAGGGTGTCCCCAATGTGTCCCCAGTGTCCTCTCTCACCGTCTGAGGTCTCCTGGAACTTGTCCCTAACACTGCCCCATGTCCCCAAGGTGTCCCCAGGGTGTCCCCAGGGTGTCCCCAAGGTGTCCCCAAGGTGTCCCCAAGGTGTCCCCAAGGTCCCCCCTCACCGTCGGAGGTCTCCTGGAACTTGTCCCTGACGCTCTCCAGTTTCTCCATGGCTTTCATGTTGGGGGCAGCGATTCTCTGCAGGACGCTCTGCTGTCCCCCCCAATGTCCCCAAGGTGTCCCCAAGGTGTCCCCTCACTGTCTGAGGTCTCCTGGAACTTGTCTCCATGTCCCCAAGGCGTCCCCAGGGTGTCCCTAAGGTGTCCCCAGGGTGTCCCCAAGTCCTCTCTCACCATCTGAGGTCTCCTGGAACTTGTCTCCATGTCCCCAAGGTGTCCCCAGGGTGTCCCCAGGGTGTCCCCAATGTCCCCAAGGTGTCCCCAGGGTGTCCCCAATGTCCCCCCTCACCGTCGGAGGTCTCCTGGAACTTGTCCCTGACGCTCTCCAGTTTCTCCATGGCTTTCATGTTGGGGGCAGCGATTCTCTGCAGGACGCTCTGCTGCTCCGTCAGCCGCTGCTGCAGCGCCGCCATCTCCTGGCGGATCTCCTCCTCTGCCTGCGCGTCCTGGGGACACGGGGGGACAGGTGGGACAGGTGGGGACACGGGGGGACAGGTGAGGACACGTGGGGACACGTGGGGACATGTGGGGACATGTAGGGACACGTGGGGACAGCACAGGACACAGCGGGACACGTGGGGACACACAGGCATGTCAGGGGACAGCAGGGGACACACAGGGATGTCAGAGGACACGTGGGGACATGTGGGGACAGCAGGGACATGTGGGGACAGGTGGGGACACGTGGGGACATGTGGGGACACACAGGGACAGGTGGGGACACACAGGGACAGCAGGGACATGTGGGACAGGTGGGGACAGGTGGGGACAGGTGGGGACAGGTGGGGACACGAGGGGACATGTGGGGACACACAGGGACAGGTGGGGACAGGTGGGGACACGGGGGGACAGGTGGGGACACACAGGGACAGGTGGGGACAGGTGGGGACAGGTGGGGATATGTGGGGACACGTGGGGACAGGTGGGGACATGTGGGGACAGGTGGGGACAGCAGGGACAGGTGGGGACACACAGGGATGTCAGGGGACAGCAAAGGACACACGGGGATGTGGGACATGAGGGGACATGGGGGGACACGAGGGGACATGTGGGGACAGCAGGGACACACAGGGACAGGTGGGGACACGTGGGGACATGTGGGGACATGTGGGGACGGGTGGGGACAGGTGGGGACAGGTGGGGACATGTGGGGACATGCGGGGACACACAGGGACAGGTGGGGACAGGTGGGGACAGGTGGGGACACGTGGGACATGTGGGGACACACAGGGACAGGTGGGGACAGGTGGGGACACGTGGGGACATGTGGGGGGGACAGGTGGGGACAGGTGGGGACACACAGGGACATGAGGGGACACGTGGGGACACGGGGGGACATGGGGGGACACGGGGGGACATGTGGGGACACAGGGACAGGTGGGGACAGGTGGGGCCAGGGGCACTCGGGGCACCCCAGGGGACAGGGGGAGGGGCCTCAGGAAGGGGGAGGGGCCAACAGGAAATGGGGGTCCCGGAGTGGGCGGGGCCACAAATGGGAGGGGCAGAGTGGGCGGGGCCAGACGTCAGGTGAGGTCAGGGCGTGGCCAGGTGTGGTCAGGTGTGTGTCCAGGGGTGTGCCCAGGTGTGCTGGCTGTGCCCATGTGTGCCCCCCAGGTGTGTATCCAGGTGTGTGCCCAGGTGTGCTGGGCTGTGCCCATGTGTGCCCCCAGGTGTGTATCCAGGTGTGTGCCCAGGTGTGCTGGCCCTGGCCAGGTGTGTGTCCAGGGGTGCGTCCAGGTGTGCTGGCCGTGCCCAGGTGTGCTGGCCATGGCCAGGTGTGTGTCCAGGTGTACTGGCTGTGCCCAGGTGTGCCCCCAAGTGTGTGCTGGCTGTGCCCAGGTGTGTCCAGGTGTGTTGGGCCATGCCCAGGTGTGCCCCTAGGTGTGTACCCAGGTGTGCCCAGATGTGCTGGGCCATGCCCAGGTGTGCCCAGGTGTGCTGGGCCATGCCCAGGTGTGCCCCCAGGTGTGTATCCAGGTGTGTCCGCCATGCTCAGGTGTGTGTCCAGGTGTGCTGGGCCATGCCCAGGTGTGCCCCCAGGTGTGCTGGGCCATGCCCAGGTGTGCCCCCAGGTGTGCCCAGGTCCGCCCAGGTGTGCCCCCAGGTGTGTCCAGGTGTGCTGGGCCATGCCCAGGAGTGCCCAGGTGTGCCCAGGTGCCCCCAGGTGTGCGCAGGTGTCTCACCTTGAGCTCCTCGGGCAGGTCGCTGTAGTCGATCTCGATCAGAGCCTCGCGGGCGTAAAGGCTGGAGCTGCGCTGGGAACTGCCCCCGGCGTCCTCCCCGGTGCCACCACCCTGGGGACACACAGGGGACAGTGAGGGGACACAGGAGACAGTGAGGGGACAGTGAGGGGACACAGGGGACAGTGAGGGGACACGGGTCCTCCCCGGTGCCACCACCCTGGGGACAGTGAGGGGACACACGGGACAGTGAGGGGACACACGGGACAGTGAGGGGACAGTGAGGGGACAGTGAGGGGACACAGGGGACAGTGAGGGGACACAGGGGACAGTGAGGGGACAGGGGTCCTCCCCAGTGCCACCACCCTGGGGACACAGGGGACAGTGAGGGGACAATGAGGGGACAGGGAGGGGACACAGGGGACAGTGAGGGGACAATGAGGGGACACGGGTCCTCCCCGGTGCCACCACCCTGGGGACACACAGGGGACAGTGAGGGGACAGTGAGGGGACAGTGAGGGGACACAGGGGACAGTGAGGGGACAGTGAGGGGACACAGGGGACAGTGAGGGGACAGTGAGGGGACACACAGGGGACAGTGAGGGGACACGGGTCCTCCCCAGTGCCACTACCCTGGGGACACAGGGGACAGTGAGGGGACAGTGAGGGGACACGGGGGACAGTGAGGGGACACGGGTCCTCCCCGGTGCCACCACCCTGGGGACACACGGGACAGTGAGGGGACAGTGAGGGGACAGTGAGGGGACACGGGTCCTCCCCGGTGCCACCACCCTGGGGACACACGGGACAGTGAGGGGACACAGGGGACAGTGAGGGGACACAGGGGACAGTGAGGGGACAGTGAGGGGACACGGGTCCTCCCCGGTGCCACCACCCTGGGGACACACAGGGGACACACGGGACAGTGAGGGGACACACGGGACAGTGAGGGGACAGTGAGGGGACACACGGGACAGTGAGGGGACACACGGGACAGTGAGGGGACACGGGTCCTCCCCGGTGCCACCACCCTGGGGACAGTGAGGGGACACAGGGGACAGTGAGGGGACAGTGAGGGGACACACGGGGACAGTGAGGGGACACAGGGGACAGTGAGGGGACAGTGAGGGGACAGTGAGGGGACACAGGGGACAGTGAGGGGACACTGAGGGGACAGTGAGGGGACACGGGTCCTCCCCAGTGCCACCACCCTGGGGACACAGGGGACAGTGAGGGGACACACAGGGGACAATGAGGGGACAATGAGGGGACAAACAGGGGACGGAGCTGCCCCCGGGATCCTCCCTGGTGCCACCACCCTGGGGACACACGGGACAGTGAGGGGACAGTGAGGGGACAGTGAGGGGACACACAGGGGACACGGCTGGAGCTGCCCCCGGGCTCCTCCCCAGTGCCACCACCCTGGGGGGACACACAGGGGGTGACATGGGGGACACACAGGGGTGACACAGGGTGACACAGCGGTGTCCCCAGGGGTGTCCCCACCTCCTCCTGGCTGATGTCGTCCATGGAGCCCCGGGCCAGCGGCAGCCGGGGACACACAGGGGTGACACAGGGGTGACCCAGAGACACGCAGGGACACACAGGGTGAGACAGGGTGACACAGGGGTGACACAGGGACACACAGGGGTGACACACACAGGGTGACACAGGGGTGACCCAGGGACACACAGGGTGACACAGGGACACACAGGGGTGACACAGGGGTGACCCAGGGACACACAGGGTGACACAGGGACACACAGGGGTGACACAGGGGTGACACAGGGACACACAGGGTGACACAGGGACACACAGGGTGACACAGGGGTGACACATGGATGACAGAGGGTGACACAGGGGTGACACAGGGTGACCCAGGGTGTCCCTGTCCCCACCTCCTCCTGGCTGATGTCGTCCATGGAGCCCCGGGCCAGCGGCAGCCGGGGACACACAGGGGTGACACAGGGACACACAGGGTGACACAGGGACACACAGGGTGACACAGGGGTGACACAGGGACACACAGGGTGACACAGGGGTGACACAGGGACACACAGGGTGACACAGGGTGACACAGGGACACACAGGGGTGACCCAGGGACACACAGGGTGACACAGGGGTGACACAGGGACACACAGGGTGACACAGGGTGACACAGGGACACACAGGGGTGACCCAGGGACACACAGGGACACACAGGGTGACACAGGGACACACAGGGGCGACACAGGGGTGACACAGGGACACACAGGGGTGACCCAGGGACACACAGGGTGACACAGGGACACACAGGGGCGACACAGGGGTGACCCAGGGACACGCAGGGTGACACAGGGACACACAGGGGTGACCCAGGGACACGCAGGGTGACACAGGGTAACACAGGGACACACAGGGGTGACACAGGGACACACAGGGGTGACACAGGGACACACAGGGACACACAGGGGTGACACAGGGACACACAGGGTGACACAGGGGTGACCCAGGGACACACAGGGGTGACACAGGGTGACACAGGGACACACAGGGTGACACAGGGACACACAGGGGTGACCCAGGGGTGTCCCCACCTCCTCCTGGCTGATGTCGTCCATGGAGCCCCGGGCCAGCGGCAGCCGGGGACACACAGGGGTGACACAGGGACACACAGGGGTGACACATGGATGACACAGGGTGACACAGGGTGGCTCAGGGGTGACACAGAGACACACAGGGGTGACACAGGGTGTCCCAGGGGTGTCCCCAGGGGTGTCCCCACCTCCTCCTGGCTGATGTCGTCCATGGAGCCCCGGGCCAGCGGCAGCCGGATGTCCTGCATCTTGCACGCCTGCAGGAGGTTGTGGCGGTCGCTGCGTTTCTGCTCCAGCTTCGTCTCGATGGCCGTGACCTCCTTCTGCAGGTGGGTCATCTCCCTGGGGACACGGGGACATGGAGACATGGGGACGTGGGGACAGGGGATGGGGACAGGGACATGGGGACAGGAAATGGGGACATGGGGACAGGGGACATGGGGACATGGGGACAGGGGATGCGGACACAGGGACACAGGGACAGGGGACATGGGGACACGGGGACAGGAAATGGGGACAGGGACATGTGGACAGGAACAGGGGATGGGGACAGGGACATGGGGACAGGAAATGGGGACAAGGGACATAGGGACAGAGACAGGGCATGAGGACACACAGGGACATGGGGACATGGGGACAGGGCATGGGGACACGGGGACAGGGACATGGGGACAGGAAATGGGGACAGGGGACATGGGGACACGGGGACAGGGACATGGGGACAGGAAATGGGGACAGGGGACATGGGGACACGGGGACAGGGACATGGGGACACAGGAAATGGGGACATGGGACATGAGGACATGGCATGGGGACAGGGGATGGGGACAGGGACATGGGGACAGGGACATGGGGACAGGAAATGGGGACATGGGGACAGGGACATGGGGACAGGGGATGGGGACAGGGACATACGGACAGGAACAGGGGATGGGGACAGGGCATGGGGACATGGGGACAGGAAATGGGGACAGGGAACATGGGGACATAGGGACAGAGACAGGGCATGAAGACACGCAAGGACATGGGGACAGGGGACAGGGACATGGGGACAGGAAATGGGGACACACAGGGACATGGGGACACACATGGACATGGGGACAGGACATGGGGACATGAATGGGGACACACAGGGGACATGGACACGGGGACACGCCCACGGGGCCACACCCACCCCCTGTCCCCACCCCGTTTGGC
Organism: Acridotheres tristis; assembly: GCA_037013685.1. Classification (NCBI taxonomy): domain Eukaryota; kingdom Metazoa; phylum Chordata; class Aves; order Passeriformes; family Sturnidae; genus Acridotheres; species Acridotheres tristis. Next base: position 2,070,123 of record CM072916.1, read on the forward strand.
CCCGCCCTCACTAGTTGATCCCACCCCTTTTGCCCATCATCACCTGTTAGCCCCACCCCCTTTGTGCCTGCACTCACTTGTTGACCCCGCCCTCACTTGTTAGCCCCGCCCCTTCTGGTCACGCCCCCTCACTTGTTGGCCCCGCCCTCACTCGTTGACCACGCCCCTTTGCCCCCCCACTTGACCACGCCCCCTTTGACCCCGCCCCACTTGTTGGCCCCGCCCTCACTTGCTGACCCCCTTTGACCACGCCCATTTGCCCCAGCCCCTCCCTTGTTTAGCCCCGCCCCGCCTCGTTGACCCCGCCCCTTGGCCCCGCCCTCCCTCGTTGGCCCCGCCCCCTGGCCCCGCCCTCACTTGTTGGCCCCGCCCAGTTTCTTGCGGATCTCGTCCATCTCGTGGTTTTTGTCGTTCACCTCCGACTTCTTGGCCAGGTGTTGGTTCTTCAGGTCCTGCAGCTGCGCCATGGTCTCGTCAATGATCTTCATGTGCCTCTGCTCCTCCTGGGGACGTAAAAACGGCCCAAAATCAGCCCAAAAATATCCCAAAAATATCCCAAAACCAGCCCCAAAATATCCCCAAATCAGCCCAAAAATATCCCAAAATGAGCCCAAAAATATCCCAAAATGAGCCCAAAAATATCCCCAAAACAGCCAAAAAATATCCCAAAAATATCCCAAAATCAGCCCCAAAATAACCCAAAAATATTCCAAAATCAGCCCAAAAATATCCCGAAATCAGCCCCAAAATATCCCAAAATCAGCCCCAAAATATCCCAAAATCAGCTCCCAAAAATATCCCAAAATCAGCCCCAAAATATCCCAAAATCATCCACAACAGTCCCTGATCTTCATGTGCCTCTGTTCCTCCTGGGGACGCCAAAAATACCCCAAAAATGGCCCAAAATCAGCACAAAAAATCCCCAAATCAGCCCCAAAATATCCCAAAATCAGCCCAAAAATATCCCAAAAATATCCCAAAATCAGCCCAATAATATTCCAAAATGAGCCCAAAAATATCCTCAAAACAGCCAAAAAATATCCCAAAAATATCCCAAAATGAGCCCAAAAATATCCCAAAAATATCCCAAAATCAGCCCAAAAATATCCCCAAAACAGCCAAAAAATATCCCAAAAATATCCCAAAATCAGCCCAAAAATATCCCAAAAATATCCCCAAATCAGCCCAAAAATATCCCAAAAATATCCCCAAATCAGCCCAAAAATATCCCCAAAATATCCCAAAATCAGCCCCAAAATATCCCAAAAATATCCCAAAATGAGCCCAAAATATCCCCAAATCAGCCCAAAAATATCCCCAAATCAGCCCAAAAAATATCCCAAAATCAGCCCAAAATATCCCAAAATCAGCCCAAAAATATCCCAAAAATATCCCCAAATCAGCCCAAAACAATCCCCAAAATATCCCCAAATCAGCCCCAAAATATCCCAAAAATAGCCCAAAATCCAAAGAAACCCCCCCCAAAAAAACCCCAAAAATTCAGTAAAAAAAATCCAAAAAAACCCCCAAAAATTCAGGAAAAAATCCCCAAAAACTCAGAAAAAAATCCCCAAAAATTCAGAAAAAAATGCAAAAAAATTCGGAAAAAATCCAAAAAAAACCCCAAAAATTCCGAAAAAAATCTCAAAAAATCCCCCAAAACCCCCCAAATAAAACCCAAAAAACTCAGAAAAAAATCTCCAAAAATTCAGAAAAAAATCGCAAAAAAATCAGAAAAAAATCAGAAAAAAATCCAAAAAAAATCGGAAAAAACCCAAAAAACGCCCAAAAAAATCCGAAAAAAATCCCAAAAAATCCCCAAACTCCCCAAACCCCAAAAAAACCCCCAAAACGCCCCAAACCTTTTTGAGTTTCTCGATCTCGGCCTCGTCCTTGCGCACCCCCTGCTCCCACATCCCCACTTTGTCCCTGAGACCCCCAAAAACCCCCCCGAAAAAATCCCCAAAAATTCCCAAAAAAACCTAAAAAAAACTCTAAAAAAATCCCAGAAATTCAGAAAAAAATCCCCAAAAACTCAGAAAAAAATCCCCAAAAAATCAGAAAAAAATCCCAAAAAAATCAGAAAAAAAATCCAAAAAAATTAGGAAAAAAACCCAAAAAACCCCAAAAAATTCCGAAAAAAATCTCAAAAAATCCCCCAAAACCCCCCGAAGAAAACCTAAAAAACTCAGAAAAAAATCCCCAAAAATTCAGAAAAAAATGCAAAAAAATTCAGAAAAAAATCCAAAAAAATTCAGAAAAAACCCAAAAAACGCCCAAAAAAATCTCAAAAAATCCCCCAAAACCCTCCAAAGAAAACCCAAAAAACTCAGAAAAAAATCTCCAAAAATTCCGAAAAAAATCCCAAAAAAATCCGAAAAAAATCCGAAAAAAATCCAAAAAAATTCGGAAAAAAACCAAAAAACCCCCAAAAAATTCCGAAAAAAATCTCAAAAAATTCCCCAAAACCCCCCAAAGAAAACCCAAAAAACTCAGAAAAAAATCTCCAAAAAATCAGAAAAAAATGCAAAAAAATTCAGAAAAAAATCCAAAAAAAAACCAAAAAAAATCGGAAAAAAACCCAAAAAACGCCCAAAAAAATCCCAAAAAAATCCCAAAAAATCCCCAAACTCCCAAAACCCCAAAAAAACCCCAAAAACGCCCCAAACCTTTTTGAGTTTCTCGATCTCGGCCTCGTCCTTGCGCACCCCCTGCTCCCACATCCCCACTTTGTCCCTGAGACCCCCCAAAACCCCCCGAAAAAATCCCCAAAAATTCCCAAAAAAACCTAAAAAAAACTCTAAAAAAATCCCAGAAATTCAGAAAAAAATCCCCAAAAACTCAGAAAAAAATCCAAAAAAATCTGAAAAAAATCCGGAAAAAATCCAAAAAAATTCGGAAGAAACCCAAAAAACCCCCAAAAAATTCCGAAAAAAATCTCAAAAAATCCCCCAAAACCCCCCAAAGAAAACCCAAAAAACTCAGAAAAAAATCCCCAAAAATTCAGAAAAAAATCCAAAAAAATTCAGAAAAAAATCCAAAAAAATCGGAAAAAAACCCAAAAAACGCTGAAAAATATCCGAAAAAAAACTCAAAAAAACCCCCAAAACCCCCCCAAAAAAAACCCAAAAAACTCAGAAAAAAATCTCCAAAAATTCCGAAAAAAATCCGAAAAAAATCCGAAAAAAATCCCCAAAAAATCCGAAAAAAATCCCCAAAAAATCCAAAAAAAATCGGAAAAAAACCCAAAAAACGCCCAAAAAAATCCGAAAAAAATCCCAAAAAATCCCCAAACCCCCAAAAACCCAAAAAACCCCCAAAAACGCCCCAAACCTTTTTGAGTTTCTCGATCTCGGCCTCGTCCTTGCGCACCCCCTGCTCCCACATTCCCACTTTGTCCCTGAGACCCCCAAAAACCCCCCCCGAAAAAATCCCCAAAAATTCCCAAAAAAAACCCCTAAAAAAACTCTAAAAAAATCCCAGAAATTCAAAAAAAAATCCCCAAAAATTCAGAAAAAAATCCCCAAAAATTCAGAAAAAAATCCAAAAAAAATCGAAAAAACCCCCAAAAACGCCAAAAAAAATCCGAAAAAAATCTCAAAAAATCCCCCAAAACCCCCCGAAGAAAACCCAAAAAACTCAGAAAAAATCTCCAAAAAATCAGAAAAAAATCCAAAAAAAATCCGAAAAAAATCCAAAAAAAATCGGAAAAATCCCCAAAAAACACCCAAAAAACGCCCAAAAAAATCCCAAAAAAATCCCAAAAAATCCCCAAACCCCCAAAAACCCAAAAAAACCCCAAAAACGCCCCAAACCTTTTTGAGTTTCTCGATCTCGGCCTCGTCCTTGCGCACCCCCTGCTCCCACATCCCCACTTTGTCCCTGAGACCCCCAAAAACCCCCCCGAAAAAATCCCCAAAAAATCCCCCAAAATTCCTAAAAAACCCCTAAAAAAACTCTAAAAAAATCCCAGAAATTCAGAAAAAAATCCCCCAAAAACTCAGAAAAAAATCCCCAAAAATTCAGAAAAAAATCCCAAAAAAATCAGAAAAAAATCCAAAAAAAACCAGAAAAAAAACCCCAAAAATTCGGAAAAAACCCAAAAAAACCCCCAAAAATTCCGAAAAAAACCCAAAAAATCCCCCAAAACACCCCAAAGAAAACCCAAAAAACTCAGAAAAAAATCCCCCAAAATTCAGGAAAAAATCACAAAAATTCAGAAAAAAATGCAAAAAAATCGGAAAAAAACCCAAAAAACCCCCAAAAAATTCCGAAAAAAATCTCAAATAATCCCCAAAACCCCCCAAAGAAAACCCAAAAAACTCAGAAAAAAATCTCCAAAAAATCAGAAAAAAATGCAAAAAAAAATCCAAAAAAAATCCGAAAAAAATCCGAAAAAAATCCAAAAAAAATCCAAAAAAAATCGGAAAAAACCCGCAAAAATTCTGAAAAAAATCCCAAAAAATCCCCCAAACTCCCAAAAACCCAAAAAAACCCCAAAAACGCCCCAAACCTTTTTGAGTTTCTCGATCTCGGCCTCGTCCTTGCGCACCCCCTGCTCCCACATCCCCACTTTGTCCCTGAGACCCCCAAAAACCCCCAGGAAAAAATCCCCAAAAATTCCCAAAAATTCCTAAAAAACCCCTAAAAAAACTCTAAAAAAATTCCCAGAAATTCAGAAAAAAATCCCCAAAAACTCAGAAAAAAATCCCCAAAAAATCAGAAAAAAATCCAAAAAAATTCAGAAAAAAATCCCCAAAAAAATCGGAAAAAAACCCAAAAAACGCCAAAAAAAATCCGAAAAAAATCTCAAAAAATCCCCCAAAACCCCCCAAAGAAAACCCAAAAAACTCAGAAAAAAATCCCCAAAAATTCAGAAAAAAAATGCAAAAAAATTCAGAAAAAAATGCAAAAAAATTCAGAAAAAAACCAAAAAACGCCCAAAAATTCCGAAAAAAATCTCAAAAAATCCCCCAAAACCCCCCGAAGAAAACTCAAAAAACTCAGAAAAAAATCTCCAAAAATTCCGAAAAAAATCCAAAAAAAATCCGAAAAAAATCCAAAAAAAATCAAAAAAAAATCCAAAAAAATTCGGAAAAAACCCCAAAAACGCCCAAAAAAATCCAAAAAAAATCCCAAAAAAACCCCAAACCCCCCAAACCCCACAAAACCCAAAAAACCCCCAAAAACGCCCCAAACCTTTTTGAGTTTCTCGATCTCGGCCTCGTCCTTGCGCACCCCCTGCTCCCACATTCCCACTTTGTCCCTGAGACCCCCAAAACCCCCCGAAAAAATCCCCAAAAAATCCCCCAAAATTCCCAAAAATTCCTAAAAAACCCCTAAAAAAACTCTAAAAAAATTCCCAGAAATTCAGAAAAACATCCCCAAAAATTCAGAAAAAAATCCCCAAAAAAATCAGAAAAAAATCACAAAAATTCAGAAAAAAATGCAAAAAAAAATCGGAAAAAAAACCAAAAAACGCCCCAAAAATTCCGAAAAAAATCTCAAAAAATCCCCAAAAAGCCCCCGAAGAAAACCCAAAAAACTCAGAAAAAAATCTCCAAAAATTCCGAAAAAAATCCAAAAAAAATCCGAAAAAAATCCGAAAAAAATCCAAAAAAAAACGGAAAAAAACCCAAAAAACGCCCAAAAAAATCCGAAAAAAATCCCAAAAAATCCCCAAAAACCCCCCAAAGAAAACCCAAAAAACTCAGAAAAAAATCCCCCAAAATTCAGGAAAAAATCACAAAAATTCAGAAAAAAATCCAAAAAAAATCGGAAAAAAACCCAAAAAACCCCTAAAAAATTCCGAAAAAAATCTCAAAAAATCCCCCAAAACCCCCCAAAAAAAACCCAAAAAACTCAGAAAAAAATCCCCAAAAATTCAGAAAAAAATCCCCAAAAAATCCGAAAAAAATCCGAAAAAAATCAAAAAAAATTCGGAAAAAACCCCCAAAAAACGCCCAAAAAAATCCCAAAAAATCCCCAAACTCCCAAAACCCCAAAAAAACCCCCAAAACGCCCCAAACCTTTTTGAGTTTCTCGATCTCGGCCTCGTCCTTGCGCACCCCCCTGCTCCCACATCCCCACTTTGTCCCTGAGACCCCCAAAGCCCCCCCAAAAAAATCCCCAAAAATCCCCAAAAAAACCTAAAAAAAACTCTAAAAAAATCCCAGAAATTCAGAAAAAAATCCCCAAAAACTCAGAAAAAAATCCTCAAAAACTCAGAAAAAAATCCCTAAAAAATCAGAAAAAAACCCCCAAAAATTCGGAAAAAACCCAAAAAACCCCCCAAAAATTCCGAAAAAAATCTCAAAAAATCCCCAAAAACCCCTCAAAGAAAACCCAAAAAACTCAGAAAAAAATCCCCCAAAATTCCGAAAAAATCCCCAAAAAATCCGAAAAAAATCCAAAAAAAATCCAAAAAAAATCAAAAAAAAATCGGAAAAAACCCCAAAAAACGCCCAAAAAAATCCCAAAAAAATCCCAAAAAATCCCAAAACCCCCCAAAACCCCAAAAAAACCCCCAAAAGGCCCCAAACCTTTTTGAGTTTCTCGATCTCGGCCTCGTCCTTGCGCACCCCCTGCTCCCACATTCCCACTTTCTCGTGGTCCTCCCGCAGTTGGTTCCTCTCAAAATCGAGTTGGATCCCCAATCTCGTCTTCTGGTTCTCGAATTCCAGCCTGGGGGGGACACCCCGAATTAGGGGAGGGGTCTTTAGAGGGTTTTTGGGGGGTTTTGGGATTTTTTGGGGTTTTTTTGGGGGATTTTGGGGGGTTTTTGGGGTTTTTTGGGGGGTTTTTGGGGGATTTTTTGGGGTTTTTTGAGAGGTCCTGGGGAGTTTTGGGGGGTTTCTAGGGGTTTTTTGGGGGGTCCTAGGGGATTTTCTGTGGGTCCTAGGGGGTTTTGGGGGGCACTGAGAGGTTTTTGGGGGTCTCTGGGGGGGTTTTGGGATTTTTTGGGGTTTTTTTGGGGGATTTTGGGGGGTTTTTGGGGGATTTTTTGGGGGTTTTGGGGGATTTTTTGGGGATTTTTGAGAGGTCCTGGGGGTTTTGGGGGGTCTTGGGGGATTTTTTTGGGGTTTTTTGGGGGCTCCTGGCGGATTTTTTGGGGGTCCTGGGGGGTTTTGGGGGGCTCTGGGGGGTTTTTGGGGGTTTCTGGGGGGGTTTTGGGATTTTTTGGGGTTTTTTTTGGGGGATTTTGGGGGGGTTTTTGGGGGGATTTTTTGGGGTTTTTGGGGGATTTTTTGGGGTTTTTTGAGAGGTCCTGGGGGGTTTTGGGGGGCTTGGGGGATTTTTTGGGGTTTTTTGGGGGGTCCTGGGGGATTTTCAGGGGGTCCTTGGGGATTTTAGGGGTTCCTGAGGGGTTTTTTGGGGTCCCCGGGGGGGTTTTTGGGGGGTTTGGGGGGTTTTTTGGGGGGTCTTGGGGGATTTTTTGGGGTTTTTTTGGGGGGGTCCTGAAAGTTTTTTTGGGGTTTCTGGGGGATTTTTTGGGGGTCCTGGGGAGTTTTGTGGGGCACTGAGGGGTTTTTGGGGGTCTCTGAGGGGGGTTTTGGGGGGGTCTTGGGGGGTTTTTGGGGGGTTTCTGGGGGATTTTTTGGGGTTTCTGGGGGGTTTTTTTGGGGTCATTCCAGCGGTTTTTGGGGGTCGTGGGGGATTTTTGGGGTTCCTGAGTGGTTTTTTGGGGTCTCTGGGGGGGTTTTGGGGGGGTCTTGGGGTTCCTTGAGGGGTTTTTGGGGGGTCTTGGGGGATTTTTTGGGGTTTTTTTGGGGGATTTCTGGGGTTTTCTTGGGGTTTCTGGGGAATTTTTGGGGTCATTCCAAAGGTTTTTGGGGTTTCTGGGGGTTTTTTGGGGGGTCCTTGGGGATTTTAGGGGTTCCTGAGGGGTTTTTGGGGGTCTCTGGGGGGGTTTTTGAGGGTCCCCGGGGGGGTTTTTGGGGGATTTTTCGGGGTTTTTTTGGGGGTTTCTGGGGGTTTTTTGGGGGTTTCTAGAGGTTTTTTGGGGGGTCCTGGGGGATTTTTTGGGGGGTCTTGGGGGATTTTTGGGGGTTTTGGGGGGGATTTTTTTGGGGGGCCTGAAGGGTGGGTTTTGGGGGGTCTTGGGGGATTTTTCGGGGTTTTTTGGGGGGTTTCTGGGTTTTTTTTGGGGGGTTTCTAGGGGTTTTTTGGGGGGTTTCTGAGGGTTTTTTGGGGGTTTCTGAGGTTTTTTTGGGGGGTTTCTGGGGGATTTTTGGGGTGTCTTGGAGGAGTTTTGGGGGTTTCTGGGGGTTTTTTGGGGTCCCCGGGGGGGGTTTTGGGGGGTTTTTTGGGGGGTTTCTGGGGGGTCTTTTGGGGGTTTCTGGGGGATTTTTAGGGGGTCCTGGGGATTTTCTGGGGGTCCTGGGGGGTTTCTGGGGGGTCTTGGGGGATTTTTTGGGGGTCCTGGGGGTTTTTTGGGGTTTCTGGGGGATTTTTGGGGGGTCTTGGAGAAGTTTTGGGGGTTTCTGGGATTTTTTTTGGGGATCCCTGAGGGAATTTTTGGGATCATTCAAAGGCTTTATGAGGGTCCTGGGGGTTTTTTTGGGGTCCCCCCGTTTTTGGGGTCCCCCCCAGTTTATGGGTCCCCTCGATTTTGGGGTCCTCCCATTTTTGGGGTCCCCCCGATTTTGGGGTCCCCCCCCCGGATTTTGGGGTCCCCCCCCGTTTTTGGGGTCCCCATTTTGGGGTCCCCCCGTTTTTGGGGTCCTGCCGTTTTTTGGGGTCCCCCCGTTTTCGGGGTCCCCCCATTTATGGGATCCCCTAGATTTTGGGTCCCCCCCATTTTGGGGATCCCCCCCCCCCGTTCTCGGGGTCCCCCCATTTATGGGATCCCCTCGATTTTTGGGATCCCCCCGTTTTGGGGTCCCCCCCCATTTTTGGGGTCCCCCCCGATTTTGGGTCCCCCCCCCGTTTTTGGGATCCTGCCGTTTTTGGGGTCCCCCTGGATTTTGGGGTCCCCTGGATTTTGGGGTCCCCCCACCTTTTCTTGGCGATCTCGTTCTGTCTCTTCACTTTCTCCTCCTCGAATTCCCGAATGTTCCTGACGCCGATTTCCCGGCAGAATTCCTCAAAAACCTCATCCTCCACCTGGGGGGGGAGGGGCAGGGTCAGGACACCCCAAAATCCCCCCAAAAATCCCCCCGAAAATCGCCCCAAAAATTCTCCCAAAATGCCCCAAAATCCCCTAAAAATCCCCCCAAAAAATCCCCCCAAAATCGCCCCAAAATGGCCCCAAAAATCCCCCCAAAAAAATCCCCCCAAAATCCCCCCAAAATCCCCCCAAAATCCCCCCAAAATGGCCCCAAAAATCCCCCCAAAAATCTCCCAAAATCCCCCGAAATACACCCAAAAATCCCCCCAAAATCGCCCCAAAAATCCCCCTAAAAATCGCCCCAAAATTCTCCTAAAAGCGCCCCAAAAGTCCTCTCAAAAATCCTCCAAAATCACCCCAAAAATCCCCTAAAAATTCCCCAAAAAAGCCCCAAAATCCCCTAAAAATCCCCCTAAAAATCCCCCCCAAAATCCTCCAAAATCGCCCCAAAAATCACCCAAATGCCCCCCAAAATTCCTCCAAAATCCCCCAAAAATGCCCCCAAATCGCCCCAAAATCGCCCCAAAAATCCCCCAAAATCGCCCCAAAAATCCCCCCAAAACTGCCCCAAAATCCCCTAAAAATCCCCCCAAAAATCCTCCAAAATCCCCTAAAAATCCCCCAAAAAATCCCCCCAAAATCGCCCCAAAAATCCCCCCCAAAAATCCTCCAAAATCCCCCAAAAATCCCCCAAAAAATCCCCCCAAAATCCCCAATAATCGCCCCAAAAATCCCCAAAAAAATCCCCCCAAAAATCTCCCCTTAAAATGCCCCAAAACTGCCCCAAAATCCCCTAAAAATCCTCCCAAAATTCCTCAAATTCACTCCCAAAAATCCCTCAAATCCTCCCCAAAAATCTCCCCAAAATCCCCCAAAAAATCCCCCAAAAATCCCCCCTAAAATCTACCAAAATAGCCCCAAAAATCCCCCCTAAAATCTCCTAAAATCTCCCAAAATATCAAAAATCCCCTAAAAATCCCCCCAAAAAACCCCCCAAAAAGCCTCCAAAATCCCCTAAAAATCCCCCAAAAAATCCCCCCAAAATCGCCCCAAAAATCACCCCAAAAATCCCCCCCAAAATTCCTCCAAAATCCCCCAAAAATCCCCCAAAATAGCCCCAAAAATCCCCCCTAAAATCTCCCAAAATTCCCCCAAAAATCAGGATTTTTTTGCCCCAAACCCTGGAATTTTTCCCAATTTTTCCCCAAATTTTCCCCAAATTTTCCCCATTTTTTTCCCAATTTTTCCCCAATTTTTCCCAAATTTTCCCCAGATTTTCCCCAATTTTTCCCCAAATTTTTCCAATTTTTTTCCCATTTTTTTCCTAATTTTCCCCAATTTTTCCCCAAAATCTCCCCAAATTTTTCCCAAATTTTTCCCAATTTTTCCCCATTTTTCCCCAGATTTTCCCCAATTTTTTCCCAAATTTTCCCCAATTTTTCCCCAGATTTTTCCCAATTTTTCCCCAATTTTCCCCACATTTTCCCCAAATTTTCCCCAATTTTCCCCAAATTTTCCCCAATTTTTCCCCAAATTCTCCCAAATTTTCCCCAATTTTTTCCCAAATTTTCCCCAATTTTCCCAAATTTTTCCCAAATTTTCCCCCAAAAATCCGGATTTTTTTGCCCCAAACCCTGGAATTTTTCCCAGATTTTCCCCAATTTTTTCCCAGATTTTTCCCAATTTTCCCCCAAATTTTCCCCAATTTTCCCCAAATTTTCCCCAATTTTTCCCAATTTTTTCCCCAATTTTCCCCAAATTTCTCCCAATTTTTCCCCAAATTTTTCCCAATTTTTTCCCAAAATTTCCCCATTTTTTTCCCAATTTTCCCCAAATTTTCCCCCGAAATTTCCCCAAGTTTTCCCAATTTTTTCCCAAATTTTCCCCAAATTTTCCCCAAATTTCTCCCAATTTTTCCCCATTTTTTCCCAATTTCTCCCCAAATTCTCCCAAATTTTCCCCAAATTTTCCCCAATTTTTTCCTGAAATTTCCCCCAAAATTCCCCCAAAAATCAGGATTTTTTTGCCCCAAACCCTGGAATTTTTCCCAAATTTTCCCCAAATTTTCCCCAATTTTTTCCCAAATTTTCCCCAAATTTTCCCCAATTTTTCCCCAAATTCTCCCAAATTTTCTCCAAATTTTCCCAATTTTTTCCTAATTTTTCCCCCAAAATTCCCCCAAAAATCAGGATTTTTTTGCCCCAAACCCAGAACTTTTTCCCAATTTTTCCCAAATTTTCCCCAAATTTTTCCCAAATTTTTCCCAATTTTTCCCAAATTTTCCCCAAATTTTCCCCAATTTTTCCCCAATTTTTTCCCAAATTTTCCCCAATTTTTTCCCAATTTTTTCCCCAATTTTCCCCAAATTCTCCCAAATTTTCCCCAAATTTTTCCCAATTTTTCCCCAATTTTTTCCTAAATTTCCCCCCAAAATTCCCCCAAAAATCAGGATTTTTTTGCCCCAACCCTGGAATTTTTCCCAAATTTTCCCCAATTTTTCCCCAAATTTTCCCCAAATTCTCCCAAATTCTCCCAAATTTTCTCCAAATTTTCCCAATTTTTTCCTAATTTTTCCCCCAAAATTCCCCCAAAAATCAGGATTTTTTTGCCCCAAACCCAGAACTTTTTCCCAATTTTCCCCAAATTTTCCCCAAATTTTTCCCAAATTTTTCCCAATTTTTCCCAAATTTTCCCCAAATTTTCCCCAATTTTTCCCAATTTTTTCCCAATTTTTTCCCCAATTTTCCCCAAATTCTCCCAAATTTTCCCCAAATTTTTCCCAATTTTTCCCCAATTTTTTCCTAAATTTCCCCCCAAAATTCCCTCAAAAATCAGGATTTTTTTGCCCCAACCCTGGAATTTTTCCCAAATTTTCCCCAATTTTTCCCCAAATTCTCCCAAATTTTCCCAATTTTTTCCCAAATTTTCCCCAATTTTTTCCCACATTTTCCCCCAAAATTCCCCCAAAAATCAGGATTTTTTTGCCCCAAACCCAGAACTTTTTCCCAATTTTTCCCAAATTTTCCCCAAATTTTTCCCAAATTTTCCCCAATTTTTCCCCAAATTTTACCCAAATTCTCCCCAAATTCTCCCCAAATTTTCCCCAAATTTTCCCCAATTTTTTCCCAAATTTTCCCCCAAAATTCCCCCAAAAATCCGGATTTTTTTGCCCCAAACCCAGAACTTTTTCCCAATTTTTCCCAAATTTTCCCCAAATTTTCCCCAATTTTTCACAATTTTTTCCCAAATTTTCCCCAATTTTTTCCCAAATTTTCCCCAATTTTTTCCCAAATTTCTCCCAATTTTCCCCCATTTTTTTCCAAATTTTCCCCCAAATTTTTCCCATTTTTTTCCCAATTTTTTCCCAAGTTTTCCCCAAATTTTTCCCAAATTTTCCCCAATTTTTCCCCAATTTTTTCCTACATTTTCTCCCAAAATTCCCCCAAAAATCAGGATTTTTTTGCCCCAAACCCAGGAATTTTTCCCAATTTTTCCCCAAATTTTCCCCAATTTTTTCCCAAATTTTCCCCAAATTCTCCCAAATTTTCCCAATTTCCCCAATTTTTCCCAAAACCCCCCGATTTTGCCCCAAACCTGGTTCATTTTTTCCTTCAGATCTTTCATTTCCCTCTCCCTGCCCTGGATGATCCTTTTGATGTCGTTGATCCGGGGCCCAAAATTGGCCAATTCGCTCTCCAGTTTGGATTTTTCCTAAAAAAAAATGGAAAATTTGGATTAAAATTCGATTTTTTAACCCCAAAATTGGAGAATTCCCTCTGGAATTTGGATTTTTCCTAAAAAAAAGGGAAAAAATTGGATTAAAATCGGATTTTTTAGCCCCAAAATCTGATTTTTTTAGCCCTAAAATCTGATTTTTTTAACCCCAAAATTTGATTTTTCAGTCCCAAAAATGGAGAATTCTCTCTGAAATTTGGATTTTTCCTAAAAAAAAGGGAAATTTTGGATTAAAATCTGATTTTTGAACCCCAAAATTGGAGAATTTCCCCTCAAATTGGGATTTTTCCTAAAAAAAAGGGGAAAAATTGGATTAAAATCGGATTTTTTAGCCCCAAAATCTGATTTTTTAACCCCAAAATTGGCCAATTCGCTCTCCAGTTTGGATTTTTCCTAAAAAAATGGAAAAATTTAATTTAAAATTTAATTTTTTAACCCTAAAATTGGAAAATTTCGACTCAAATTTGGATTTTTCCTAAAAAAAATGGGAAAAATCGGATTAAAATCGGATTTTTTAGCCCCAAAATCTGATTTTTTCACCCCAAAATCTGATTTTTTCACCCCAAAATCTGATTTTTTAACCCCCAAATTAGAGAATTTCCCCTCAAATTTGGATTTTTCCTGCAAAAAAAAGGGAAAATTGGATTAAAATTCGATTTTTGGACCCCAAAATCTGATTTTTTAACCCCAAAATTGGCCAATTCGCTCTCCAGTTTGGATTTCTCCTAAAAAAAAATGGAAAATTTAATTTAAAATTCGATTTTTTAACCCCAAAAATGGAGAATTCCATCTGGAATTTGGATTTTTCCTAAAAAAAATGGAAAAAATTGGATTAAAATCGGATTTTTTAGCCCCAAAATCTGATTTTTTAACCCCAAAATCTGATTTTTTTAACCCCAAAATTTGATTTTTCAGTCCCAAAAATGGAGAATTCTCTCTGAAATTTGGATTTTTCCTAAAAAAAAGGGAAATTTTGGATTAAAATCTGATTTTTGAACCCCAAAATTGGAGAATTTCCCCTCAAATTTGGATTTTTCCTAAAAGAAATGGAAAAAATTGGATTAAAATCCGATTTTTTAACCCCAAAATCTGATTTTTTAACCCCAAAATTGGCCAATTCGCTCTCCAGTTTGGATTTTTCCTAAAAAAAAATGGGAAATTTGGATTAAAATTTAATTTTTTAACCCTAAAATTGGAGAATTTCCCCTCAAATTGGGATTTTTCCTAAAAAAAATGGAAAAAAATCAGATTAAAATCGGATTTTTTAGCCCCAAAATCTGATTTTTTAACCCCAAAATCTGATTTTTTAACCCCAAATTTGGAGAATTCCCTCTGGAATTCATATTTTTCCTAAAAAAAATGGAAAAAATTGGATTAAAATCGGATTTTTTAGCCCCAAAATCTGATTTTTTAGCCCCAAAATCTGATTTTTTAACCCCAAAATTGGCCAATTCGCTCTCCAGTTTGGATTTTTCCTAAAAAAATGGAAAAATTTAATTTAAAATTTAATTTTTTAACCCCAAAATTGGAGAATTCCCTCTGGAATTCATATTTTTCCTAAAAAAAATGGAAAAAATTGGATTAAAATCGGATTTTTTTAACACCAAAATCTGATTTTTTAGCCCCAAAATCTGATTTTTTAACCCCAAAATTGGCCAATTCACTCTCCAGTTTGGATTTCTCCTGAAAAAAAATGGAAAATTTAACTTAAAATCTGATTTTTTTAACCCCAAAATTGGAGAATTTCCCCTCAAATTGGGATTTTTCCTAAAAAAAATGGAAAAAATCGGATTAAAATCGGATTTTTTAGCCCCAAAATCTGATTTTTGAACCCCAAAAATGGAGAATTTTGACTCAAATCTGGATTTCTCCTAAAAAAAAATTGGAAAAATTGGATTAAAATCGGATTTTTTAACCCCAAAATTTGATTTTTTAACCCCAAAACTGGAGAATTTCCCCTCGAATTTGGATTTTTCCTGCAAAAAAAAAGGGAAAATTGGATTAAAATTCGATTTTTGGACCCCAAAATCCGATTTTTTAACCCCAAAATTGGAGAATTTCCCCTGAAATTTGGATTTTTCCTAAAAAAAAATGGAAAATTTAATTTAAAATTTGATTTTTTTAACCCCAAAATCTGATTTTTGAACCCCAAAATTGGAGAATTTCCCCTGAAATTTGGATTTTTCCTAAAAAAAAAAGGGATTCAAATCCTTCAGTAAAACCCCCAAAAAATTCTTGTTTTTTTCCCCAAATTTCAGATTTTTTTTCCAAAAAAATTCACTTTTTTTTCCCCAAAAATCCCCATTTTCTACCCAAAAATTCACATTTTTTGCCCCAAAAATTCACATTTTTTGCCCCAAAAATTCACATTTTTTCCCCCAAAATTCAATTTTTTCCCCAAAAATCCCCATTTTTTTCCCCAAAAAATTCACTTTTTTTCCCAAAAATTCGCATTTTTTTCCCAAAATTTCACATTTTTTGCCCAAAAAATTCACATTTTTTTCCCGTTTTTTGCCCAAAATCCCGGGATTTCACCCCAAAATCTCCTCTCACCTGCAGCTTCAGTTCCAGCTCACCTTGGCAATATTTGACAGGGAAATTTCCTCCAAAAAATCCCGATTTTTCCTCGAAAAATTCACTTTTTTTGCCCAAAAATTCACATTTTTCGTCCCGAAACTCCGATTTTTTTCCCGTTTTTTTCCCAAAATCCCGGGATTTCACCCCAAAATCCCCCCTCACCTGCAGCTTCAGTTTGAAGTTCCAGCTCTGGGATTGTTCCCAGAATATTTCATGTGAAAATTTCCCCAAAAATCCCAAATTTTACCCCAAAAATTCGCTTTTTTCGCCCAAAATTCACATTTTTTTCCCGTTTTTTTCCCAAAATCCCGGGATTTCACCCCAAAATCTCCTCTCACCTGCAGCTTCAGTTCCAGCTCACCTTGGCAATATTTGATGTGAAAATTTCCTCCGAAAATCCCCATTTTTACCCCAAAAATTCACTTTTTTATCCCCATTTTTTCGCCGAAAATTCACATTTTTTTCCCGATTTTTGCCCAAAATCTCAGGATTTCACCCCAAAATCTCCTCTCACCTGCAGCTTCAGTTCCAGCTCACCTTGGCAATATTTGACAGGGAAATTTCCTCCGAAAATTCACATTTTTACCCCAAAAATTCACATTTTTTCGCCAAAAATTCACATTTTTTCCCCGATTTTTGCCCAAAACCGCAGGATTTCACCCCAAACCTGTGTCCTACCTGCAGCTTCAGTTCCAGGTCACTTTGGGAATATTTGATGTGAAAATTTCCTCCGAAAATTCACATTTTTTGCCCTAAAAATCCCCATTTTTCCTCGAAAAATTCGCTTTTTTCGCCCAAAATTTCACTTTTCCCGTTTTTTTCCCAAAATCCCGGGATTTCACCCCAAAATTTCCTCTCACCTGCAGGTTCAGTTTGAAGTTCCAGCTCTGGGATTGTTCCCAGAATATTTGATGTGAAAATTTCCCCAAAAATCCCAAATTTTACCCCAAAAATTCACATTTTTTCGCCGAAAATTCACATTTTTTTCCCGTTTTTTTCCCAAAATCCCGGGATTTCACCCCAAAATCTCCTCTCACCTGCAGCTTCAGTTCCAGCTCACCTTGGCAATATTTGATGTGAAAATTTCCCCAAAAATCCCGATTTTTACCCCAAAAATTCACATTTTTTCACCAAAAATCCCCATTTTTTCGCCGAAAATTCACATTTTTTTCCCGTTTTTTTCCCAAAATCCCGGGATTTCAACCCAAAATCCCCCCTCACCTGCAGCTTCAGTTCCAGCTCACCTTGGCAATATTTGACAGGGAAATTTCCTCCGAAAATTCACATTTTTTGCCCTAAAAATCCCCATTTTTTCACCAAAAATTCCCATTTTTTCGCCCAAAATTCACATTTTTTTCCCGTTTTTTTCCCAAAATCCCGGGATTTCACCCCAAAATCTCCTCTCACCTGCAGCTTCAGTTCCAGCTCACCTTGGCAATATTTGATGTGAAAATTTCCCCAAAAATCCCCATTTTTACCCCAAAAATTCACATTTTTTCGCCCAAAATTCACTTTTTATTTTTTTCCCGTTTTTTTCCCAAAATCCCGGGATTTCAGCCCAAACCTGTGTCCTACCTGCAGCTTCAGTTCCAGCTCACCTTGGCAATATTTGACAGGGAAATTTCCTCCGAAAATTCACATTTTTTGCCCTAAAAATCCCCATTTTTCCTCGAAAAATTCGCTTTTTTCGCCCAAAATTTCACTTTTTTTTCCCGTTTTTTCCCGTTTTTTTCCCAAAATCCCGGGATTTCAGCCCAAAATCCCCCCTCACCTGCAGGTTCAGGGCCAGGTGCCGGGTCTTGGTCTGTTCCAGGTCACTTTGGGAATATTTGAGGCGCATTTGGAGCCCGTGGGCCTGAGACTGAACCTGGCGCAGCTCGGCCTCCTTGCGCTTGGCCTTCATCTGCTCCTGGGATTTTGGGGGGAAAAACGGGAAATTTGGGACAAATTCGGGGATTTTGGGGAATCTGGGAGAAAAAAAGGGGAAAAAATGGGAATTTTTGGAGAAAATTTGGCGAAAAACGGGGAAAAAATGGGAATTTTGGGGGGAAAATGGGAATTTTCGGGGGAAAAAATGGGGAAAAAATGGGAATTTTGGGGGGGGAAGAAAATGGGAATTTTGGGGAAGAAAGGAGGAAAAAATGGGAATTTTGGGCGAAAAAATGGGAAAAAACGGGGAAAAAATGGGGAAAAATGGGAAAAAATGGGAAAAAATAAGAATTTTCGGGGGAAAAAATGGGGAAAAAATGGGAAAAAAATGGGAATATTGGGGGGAAAATCATGGGAATTTTGGGGGTAAAAATGGGGAAAAAATGGGAATTTGTGAGGAAAATTTGGGGGGAAAAAAGGGAATTTTGGGGGGTGGGGAGGGGGCACAGCTCGGCCTCCTTGGGCTGGGCCTTCATCTGCTCCTGGGATTTTGGGGGGAAAAACGGGAAATTTGGGACAAATTCGGGAATTTTGGGGGAAAAATGGGAAATTTGGGGAAAAATGGGGAAAATTTGGGAAAAAAACGGGGAAAAAAACGGGGGAAAAATGGGAAAAAACGGGGAAAAAATGGGAATTTTGGGGGGAAAAATGAGAATTTTCGGGGGAAAAAATGGGGAAAAAATGGGAATTTTGGGGGGAAAAAACAGGGAAAAAAATGGAGGAAAAATGGGGAAAAAATGGGAATTTTTGGAGAAAATTTGGCGAAAAACGGGGAAAAAATGGGAATTTTGGGGGAAAAAATGGGAATTTTCGGGGGAAAAGATGGGAAAAAACAGGGAAAAAAATGGAGGAAAAATGGGGAAAAAATGGGAATTTTGGGGGAAAAAATGGGGAAAAAATGGGAATTTTGGGGGAAAAAATGGGAATTTTGGGGAGAAAAATAGGAAAAAAATGGGAATTTTGGGAGGAAAATTGGGAAAAAATGGGGAAAAAATGGGGAAAAAATGGAGAAAAAATGAGAATTTTGGGGGGAAAAAAGGGAATTTTGGGGGGTGGGGAGGGGGCACAGCTCGGCCTCCTTGGGCTTGGCCTTCATCTGCTCCTGGGATTTTGGGGGGAAAAACGGGAAATTTGGGACAAATTCGGGCATTTTGGGGAATAATGGGAGAAATTATGGGTAAAAATGGGGAAAATTTGGGAAAAAAACGGGGAAAAAATTGGGGGAAAAATGGGGAAAAAACGGGGAAAAAATGGGAATTTTGGGGGGAAAAAATGAGAATTTTCGGGGGGAAAAATGGGGAAAAAATGGGAATTTTGGGGGGGAAGAAAATGGGAATTTTGGGGAAGAAAGGGGGAAAAAAATGGGAATTATGGGGAAAAAATGGGAATTTTGGGGGAAAAAATGGGAAAAAACGGGGAAAAAACAGGGAAAAAATGGGAAAAAAGGGAATTTTGGGGGAAAAAAATGAGAATTTTCGGGGAAAAAATGGGGAAAAAATGGGAACATGGGGGGAAAATCATGGGAATTTTGGGGGTAAAAATGGGGAAAAAATGGGAATTTTGGAGGAAAATTTGGGGGAGGAAAAAAGGGAATTTTGGGGGGTGGGGAGGGGGCACAGCTCGGCCTCCTTGGGCTTGGCCTTCATCTGCTCCTGGGATTTTTGGGGGGAAAAACGGGAAATTTGGGACAAATTCGGGGATTTTGGGGAATCTGGGAGAAAAAATGGGAAAAAACGGGGGAAAAATGGGGAAAAACGGAGAAAAAATAGGATTTTTCGGGGGAAAAAATGGGAAAAAAATGGGGAAAGAATGGGGAAAAAATGGGAAAAAAATGGGAATTTTGGGGAAAAAATGGGAATTTTGGGGAGAAAAATGGGGAAAAAAGGGAATTTTAGGGAGGAAAACGGCAAAAAAAAAGGGAATTTTGGGGAAGAGAGGGGGAAAAAAATGGGAATTTTGGGAGGAAAATTGGGAAAAAATGGGGAAAAAACGAGGAAAAAATGGGGAAAAAATGGGGAAAAAATGGGGAAAAAACAGGAATATGGTGGAGAAAAATAGGGGGAAAAAAGGGAATTTTGGGGGAAAAATTGGGGGAAAAACGGAGGAAAATCAGGGAAAAATGGGAATTTTAGGGAGGAAAACGGCAAAAAAATGGGAATTTTGGGGGAAAAAATGGGAAAAAAACGGGGAAAAAAATGGGGAAAAATGGGAAAAAAAGGGAATTTTGGGGGGTGGGGAGGGGGCACAGCTCGGCCTCCTTGGGCTGGGCCTTCATCTGCTCCTGGGATTTTGGGGGGAAAAACGGGAAATTTGGGACAAATTCGGGGATTTTGGGGGAAAAATGGGAAATTTGGGTAAAAATGGGGAAAATTTGGGAAAAAAACGGGGAAAAAAACGGGGGAAAAATGGGAAAAAACGGGGAAAAAATGGGAATTTTGGGGGGAAAAAATAAGAATTTTCGGGGGGAAAAAATGGGGAAAAAATGGAAATTTGGGGGGAAAAAATGGGAAAAAACAGGGAAAAAATGGAGGAAAAAGGGGGAAAAAAGGGGAATTTGGAGGGAAAAAATGGGAATTTTGGGGAGAAAAATAGGAAAAAAAAAAGGGAATTTTGGGGGGAAAAATGGGAATTTTCAGGGGGAAAAAATGGGGAAAAAATGGGAGTTTTGGGGGGGGAAGAAAATGGGAATTTTGGGGAAGAAAGGGGAAAAAAATGGGAATTATGGGGAAAAAATGGGAATTTTGGGGGAAAAAATGGGGAAAAATGGGAAAAAATGGGAAAAAATAAGAATTTTCGGGGGAAAAAATGGGGAAAAAATGGGAAAAAAATGGGAATATTGGGGGAAAATCATGGGAATTTTGGGGGTAAAAATGGGGAAAAAATGGGAATTTGTGAGGAAAATTTGGGGGGAAAAAAGGGAATTTTGGGGGGTGGGGAGGGGGCACAGCTCGGCCTCCTTGGGCTGGGCCTTCATCTGCTCCTGGAATTTTGGGGGGAAAAACGGGAAATTTGGGACAAATTCGGGGATTTTGGGGGAAAAATGGGAAATTTGGGTAAAAATGGAGAAAATTTGGGAAAAAAACGGGGAAAAAAACGGGGGAAAAATGGGAAAAAATGGAGAAAAAATAGGATTTTTCGGGGGAAAAAATGGGAAAAAAATGGGGAAAGAATGGGGAAAAAAATGGGAAAAAAATGGGAATTTTGGGGAAAAATGGGAATTTTGGGGAGAAAAATGGGGAAAAATGGGAATTTTAAGGGGGAAAATTGGGAAAAAAAAAGGGAATTTTGGGGAAGAGAGGGGGGAAAAAAATGGGAATTTTGGGAGGAAAATTGGGAAAAAATGGGGAAAAAACGAGGAAAAAATGGGGAAAAAATGGGGAAAAAATGGGAATATGGTGGAGAAAAATAGGGGAAAAAAGGGAATTTTGGGAGGAAAATTGGGGGAAAAAGGGAGGAAAATCAGGGAAAAATGGGAATTTTAGGGAGGAAAACGGCAAAAAAATGGGAATTTTGGGGGAAAAAATGGGAAAAAAAGGGGGAAAAAATGGGGAAAAACGGGAAATAAAGGGAATTTTGGGGGGTGGGGAGGGGGCACAGCTCGGCCTCCTTGGGCTGGGCCTTCATCTGCTCCTGGGATTTTGGGGGGAAAAACGGGAAATTTGGGACAAATTCGGGAATTTTGGGGGAAAAATGGGAAATTTGGGTAAAAATGGGGAAAATTTGGGAAAAAAACGGGGAAAAAAACGGGGGAAAAATGGGATAAAACGGGGAAAAAATGGGAATTTTGGGGGAAAAAATGAGAATTTTCGGGGGAAAAAATGGGGAAAAAATGGGAATTTTGGGGGAAAAAATGGGGAAAAAATGGAAATTTGGGGGGAAAAAATGGGAAAAAACAGGGAAAAAAATGGAGGAAAAATGGGGAAAAAATGGGAATTTTGGGGGAAAAAATGGGAAAAAATGGGAATTTTGGGGGTAAAAATGGGAATTTTGGGGAAAAAATGGGAAAAAAATGGGAATATTGGGGGGAAAATCATGGGAATTTTGGGGGTAAAAATGGGGAAAAAATGGGAATTTTTGAGGAAAATTTGGGGGGAAAAAAGGGAATTTTGGGGGGTGGAGAGGGGGCACAGCTCGGCCGCCTTGGGCTTGGCCTTCATCTGCTCCTGGGATTTTTGGGGGGAAAAACGGGAAATTTGGGACAAATTCGGGGATTTTGGGGGAAAAATGGGAAATTTGGGTAAAAATGGGGAAAATTTGGGAAAAAATGGGGAAAAAAACGGGGGAAAAAGGGGAAAAAATGGGGAAAAATGGGAATTTTGGGGGGAAAATATGAGAATTTTCGGGGGGAAAAATGGGGAAAAAATGGGAATTTTGGGGGAAAAAATGGGAATTTTGGGGAGAAAAATAGGAAAAAAATGGGAATGTTGGGAGGAAAATTGGGAAAAAATGGGGAAAAAATGGGGAAAAATGGAGAAAAAATGAGAATTTTGGGGGGAAAAATGGGTAATTTGGGTAAAAATGGGGAAAATTTGGGAAAAAAACGGGGAAAAAAACGGGGGAAAAATGGGAAAAAACGGGGAAAAAATGGGAATTTTGGGGGGAAAAAATGAGAATTTTCGGGGAAAAAAATGGGGAAAAAATGGGGAAAAAATGGAAATTTGGGGGGGAAAAAATGGGAAAAAAAAAGGGAAAAAAATGGAGGAAAAATGGGGAAAAAATGGGAATTTTTGGGGAAAAAATGGGAAAAAACAGGGAAAAAAATGGAGGAAAAATGGGGAAAAAAATGGGAATTTTGGAGGAAAATTTGGCGGAAAAATAAAGGGAATTTTGGGGGGTGGGGAGGGGGCACAGCTCGGCCTCCTTGCGCTTGGCCTTCATCTGCTCCTGGGATTTTTGGGGGGAAAAACGGGAAATTTGGGACAAATTCGGGGATTTTGGGAAATTCGGGGGAAAAAATGGGAAGAAACGGAGAAAAAATGGGAAAAAACGGAGAAAAAATAGGATTTTTCGGGGGAAAAAATGGGAAAAAAATGGGGAAAGAATGGGGAAAAAATGGGAAAAAAATGGGAATTTTGGGGAAAAAATGGGAATTTTGGGGAGAAAAATGGGGAAAAAAGGGAATTTTAGGGAGGAAAACGGCAAAAAAAAAGGGAATTTTGGGGAATAGAGGGGGAAAAAAATGGGAATTTTGGGAGGAAAATTGGGAAAAAATGGGGAAAAAACGAGGAAAAAATGGGGAAAAAATGGGAATATGGTGGAGAAAAATAGGGGGAAAAAAGGGAATTTTGGGGGAAAAATTGGGGGAAAAACGGAGGAAAATCAGGGAAAAATGGGAATTTTAGGGAGGAAAACGGCAAAAAAAAGGGAATTTTGGGGGAAAAAATGGGAAAAAACGGGGAAAAAAATGGGGAAAAATGGGAAAAAAAGGGAATTTTGGGGGAAAAAATGAGAATTTTCGGGGGAAAAAATGGGGAAAAAATGGGGAAAAAATGGGAATATTGGGGGGAAAATCATGGGAATTTTGGGGGTAAAAATGGGGAAAAAATGGGAATTTGTGAGGAAAATTTGGGGGGAAAAAAGGGAATTTTGGGGGGTGGGGAGGGGGCGCAGCTCGGCCTCCTTGGGCTTGGCCTTCATCTGCTCCTGGGATTTTGGGGGGAAAAACGGGAAATTTGGGACAAATTCGGGGATTTTGGGGGAAAAATGGGAAATTTGGGTAAAAATGGGGAAAATTTGGGAAAAAAACGGGGAAAAAAACGGGGGAAAAATGGGAAAAAACGGGGAAAAAATGGGAATTTTGGGGGGAAAAATGAGAATTTTCGGGGGAAAAAATGGGGAAAAAATGGGAATTTTGGGGGAAAAAATGGGGAAAAAATGGAAATTTGGGGGGAAAAAATGGGAAAAAAACAGGGAAAAAAATGGAGGAAAAATGGGGAAAAAATGGGAATTTTGGGGGAAAAAATGGAAAAAAATGGGAATTTTGGGGGTAAAAATGGGAATTTTGGGGAGAAAAATAGGAAAAAAATGGGAATTTTGGGAGGAAAATTGGGAAAAAATGGGGAAAAAATGGGGAAAAATAGAGAAAAAATGAGAATTTTGGGGGGAAAAATAAAGGGAATTTTGGGGGGTGGGGAGGGGGCACAGCTCGGCCTCCTTGCGCTTGGCCTTCATCTGCTCCTGGGATTTTGGGGGGAAAAACGGGACATTTGGGACAAATTCGGGGATTTTGGTGAATCTGGGAGAAAAAATGGGAAAAAAATGGGAATTTTTGGAGAAAATTTGGCGAAAAACGGGGAAAAAACGGGGAAAAAATGGGAATTTTGGGGGAAAAAATGGGAATTTTCGGGGGAAAAAATGGGAATTTTGGGGGGGAAGAAAATGGGAATTTTGGGGAAGAAAGGGGGAAAAAAATGGGAATTATGGGGAAAAAATAAGAATTTTGGGGGAAAAAATGGGAAAAAAGGGGAAAAAACAGGGAAAAAATGGGAAAAAATGGGGAAAAAATGGGGAAAAAATGGGGAAAAAATGGGGAAAAAATGGGGAAAAAAATGGGAATATTGGGGGGAAAATCATGGGAATTTTGGGGGTAAAAATGGGGAAAAAAATGGGAATTTTTGAGGAAAATTTGGGGGGGGAAAAAAGGGAATTTTGGGGGGTGGGGAGGGGGCACAGCTCGGCCTCCTTGGGCTTGGCCTTCATCTGCTCCTGGGATTTTTGGGGGGAAAAACGGGAAATTTGGGACAAATTCGGGGATTTTGGGGGAAAAATGGGAAATTTGGGGAAAAATGGGGAAAATTTGGGAAAAAAACGGGGAAAAAAACGGGGAAAAATGGGAAAAAAAGGGGAAAAAATGGGAATTTTGGGGGGAAAAAATGAGAATTTTCGGGGAAAAAATGGGGAAAAAATGGGAATTTTGGGGGAAAAAATGGGGAAAAAATGGAAATTTGGGGGGAAAAAATGGGAAAAAACAGGGAAAAAAATGGAGGAAAAATGGGGAAAAAATGGGAATTTTGGGGGAAAAAATGGGAAAAAACAGGGAAAAAAATGGAGGAAAAATGGGGAAAAAAATGGGAATTTTGGGGGAAAAAATGGGAAAAAAATGGGAATTTTTGGAGAAAATTTGGCGAAAAACGGGGAAAAAATGGGAATTTTGGGGGAAAAAATGGGAATTTTCGGGGGAAAAAATGGGGAAAAAATGGGAATTTTGGGGGGGAAGAAAATGGGAATTTTGGGGAAGAAAGGGGGAAAAAAATGGGAATTATGGGGAAAAATGGGAATTTTCCAGGGAAAAAATGGGAAAAAATGGGGAAAAAACAGGGAAAAAACGGGAAAAAAAGGGAATTTTGGGGGAAAAAATGAGAATTTTCGGGGGAAAAAATGGGAAAAAATATCGAAAAAATGGGGAAAAAATGGGGAAAAAATGGGGAAAAAACGGAATATTGGGGGGAAAATCATGGGAATTTTGGGGGTAAAAATGGGGAAAAAATGGGAATTTTGGGGGAAAATTTGGGGGGGAAAAAAGGGAATTTTGGGGGGTGGGGAGGGGGCACAGCTCGGCCTCCTTGCGCTTGGCCTTCATCTGCTCCTGGGATTTTTGGGGGGAAAAACGGGAAATTTGGGACAAATTCGGGGAAATTTGGGAATTTTGGGGGAAGTCTGGGAAAAAAAAAGGGAATTCTGGAGGAAAAATGGGCGTTTTATGGTCAGTTTTGGGGTTTTGGGGTCAGTTCTGGGGTTTTAGGGTCAGTTTAGTGGATTTAGGGTCAGTTTAGGGGGTTCAGGATCAGTTTAGGGGGTTTAGGGTCAGTTTAAGGGGTTTAGGGTCAGTTTAAGGGGTTTAGGGTCAGTTTTGGGGTCAGTTTAAGGGATTTAGGATCAGTTTAGGGGATTTAGGGTCAGTTTTAGGGTCAGTTTAGGTGGTTTAGGGTCAGTTTAGGGGATTTAGGATCAGTTTAGGGGATTTAGGGTCAGTTTTAGGGTCAGTTTTGGGGTCCCACCTTGAGCTCCTCGCTGAGCTGCTCCTTTTTCTCCTTCAGTTTGTCTGGGCTCATTTGGGGTCGGTTTGGGGTCAGTTTTAGGGTCAGTTTAGGGGTTTTAGGATCAGTTTAGGGGATTTAGGATCAGTTTAGGGGATTTAGGGTCAGTTTAGGGGATTTAGGGTCAGTTTTAGGGTCAGTTTTGGGGTCCCACCTTGAGCTCCTCGCTGAGCCGCTCCTTTTTCTCCTTCAGTTTGTCTGGGCTCATTTGGGGTCGGTTTGGGGTTTTAGGGTCACTTTAGGGGATTTGGGGTCACTTTGGGGTCACTTTAGGGGATTTAGGGTCAGTTTAGGGGATTTAGGATCAGTTTTAGGATCAGTTTTGGGGTCCCACCTTGAGCTCCTGGGTGAGCCGCTCCTTTTTCTCCTTCAGTTTGTCCACGGCTCATTTGGGGTCGGTTTGGGGTTTAGGGTTTGGTTTGGGTTTCGGGGCCAGTTTTGGGGTCAGTTTAGGGAATTTAGGATCAGTTTTGGGGTCAGTTTAGGAGATTTAGGGTCAGTTTAGGGGATTTAGGATCAGTTTAGGGTCAGTTTTAGGGTCAGTTTTGGGGTCCCACCTTGAGCTCCTCGCTGAGCCACTCCTTTTTCTCCTTCAGTTTGTCTGGGCTCATTTGGGGTCGGTTTGGGGTTTAGGGTTTGGTTTGGGTTTCGGGGTCACTTTTGGGGTCAATTTAGGGTCAGTTTAGGGGATTTAGGATCAGTTTTAGGGTCAGTTTTGGGGTCCCACCTTGAGCTCCTGGGTGAGCCGCTCCTTTTTCTCCTTCAGCTTGTCTGGGCTCATTTGGGGTCGGTTTGGGGCTTAGGGGTTGGTTTGGGTTTCGGGGCCAGTTTTGGGGTCAGTTTAGGGGATTTATGGTCAGTTTTAGCGTCAGTTTAGGGGATTTAGGGTCAGTTTAGGGGATTTAGGATCAGTTTAGGGGATTTAGGATCAGTTTTAGGGTCAGTTTTGGGGTCCCACCTTGAGCTCCTCGGTGAGCCGCTCCTTTTTCTCCTTCAGTTTGTCTGGGCTCATTTGGGGTCAGTTTGGGGTTTAGGGTCACTTTAGGAGATTTGGGGTCACTTTGGGGTCACTTTAGGGGATTTAGGGTCAGTTTAGGGGATTTAGGATCAGTTTTAGGGTCAGTTTAGGGGATTTAGGGTCAGTTTAGGGGATTTAGGGTCAGTTTTGGGGTCAGTTTTGGGGTCTCACCTTGAGCTCCTGGGTGAGCCGCTCCTTTTTCTCCTTCAGTTTGTCTGGGCTCATTTGGGGTCGGTTTGGGGTTTAGGGTTTGGTTTGGGTTTCGGGGCCAGTTTTGGGGTCAGTTTAGGGGATTTAGGGTCAGTTGAGGGGATTTAGGATCAGTTCAGGGGATTTAGGATCAGTTTTGGGGTCAGTTTTGGGGTCTCACCTTGAGCTCCTCGCTGAGCCGCTCCTTTTTCTCCTTCAGTTTGTCTGGGCTCATTTGGGGTCGGTTTGGGGTTTAGGGTTTGGTTTGGGTTTCGGGGCCAGTTTTGGGGTCAGTTTAGGGGATTTAGGATCAGTTTAGGGGATTTAGGGTCAGTTTTAGGGTCAGTTTAGGGGATTTAGGATCAGTTTAGGGGATTTAGGATCAGTTTTGGGGTCAGTTTAGGGGATTTAGGATCAGTTTAAGGGATTTAGGGTCAGTTTTGGGGTCAGTTTAGGGGATTTAGGGTCAGTTCAGGGGATTTAGGGTCAGTTTAGGGGATTTAGGGTCAGTTTAGGGGATTTAGGGTCAGTTTAGGGGATTTAGGATCAGTTTTAGGGTCAGTTTTGGGGTCCCACCTTGAGCTCCTCGGTGAGCCGCTCCTTTTTCTCCCTCAGTTTGTCTGGGCTCATTTGGGGTCGGTTTGGGGTTTAGGGTTTGGTTTGGGTTTCGGGGCCAGTTTTGGGGTCAGTTTAGGGGATTTAGGGTCAGTTTAGGGGATTTAGGGTCAGTTTTGGGGATTTAGGATCAGTTTTGGGGTCAGTTTAAGGGATTTAGGATCAGTTTTAGGGTCAGTTTAGGGGATTTAGGGTCAGTTTTAGGGTCAGTTTAGGGGATTTAGGGTCAGTTTTAGGGTCAGTTTAGGGGATTTAGGGTCAGTTTTGGGGTCAGTTTAGGGGATTTAGGATCAGTTTTAGGGTCCCACCTTGAGCTCCTCGGTGAGCCGCTCCTTTTTCTCCCTCAGTTTGTCTGGGCTCATTTGGGGTCGGTTTGGGGTTTTAGGGTCACTTTAGGGGATTTGGGGTCACTTTGGGGTCAGTTTAGGGGATTTAGGATCAGTTTTAGGGTCAGTTTTGGGGTCTCACTTTGAGCTCCTTGCTGAGCCGCTCCTTTTTCTCCTTCAGTTTGTCTGGGCTCATTTGGGGTCAGTTTGGGGTTTAGGATCAGTTTAGGGGATTTAGGATCAGTTTAGGGGATTTAGGATCAGTTTTGGGGTCAGTTTAGGGGATTTAGGATCAGTTTTGGGGTCAGTTTAGGGGATTTAGGATCAGTTTAAGGGATTTAGGATCAGTTTTGGGGTCAGTTTAGGGGATTTAGGGTCAGTTTAGGGGATTTAGGATCAGTTTTGGGGTCAGTTTAGGGGATTTAGGGTCAGTTTAGGGGATTTAGGATCAGTTTAAGGGATTTAGGATCAGTTTTGGGGTCAGTTTTGGGGTCTCACTTTGAGCTCCTCGCTGAGCCGCTCCTTTTTCTCCTTCAGTTTGTCTGGGCTCATTTGGGGTCGGTTTGGGGTCAGTTTTAGGGTCACTTTAGGGGGTTTAGGATCAGTTTAGGTGATTTAGGATCAGTTTAGGGGATTTAGGATCAGTTTAGGGGATTTAGGATCAGTTTTAGGGTCAGTTTTGGGGTCCCACCTTGAGCTCCTGGGTGAGCCGCTCCTTTTTCTCCTTCAGTTTGTCTGGGCTCATTTGGGGTCGGTTTGGGGTCAGTTTTAGGGTCAGTTTAGGGGTTTTAGGATCAGTTTAGGGGATTTAGGATCAGTTTAGGGGATTTAGGGTCAGTTTAGGGGATTTAGGGTCAGTTTTAGGGTCAGTTTTGGGGTCCCACCTTGAGCTCCTCGCTGAGCTGCTCCTTTTTCTCCCTCAGTTTGTCTGGGCTCATTTGGGGTCGGTTTGGGGTTTTAGGGTCACTTTAGGGGATTTGGGGTCACTTTGGGGTCAGTTTAGGGGATTTAGGATCAGTTTAGGGGATTTAGGATCAGTTTTGGGGTCAGTTTAGGGGATTTAGGATCAGTTTTGGGGTCAGTTTTGGGGTCCCACCTTGAGCTCCTCGCTGAGCCGCTCCTTTTTCTCCCTCAGTTTGTCTGGGCTCATTTGGGGTCGGTTTGGGGTTTAGGGTTTGGTTTGGGTTTCGGGGCCAGTTTTGGGGTCAGTTTAGGTGATTTAGGATCAGTTTTATGGTCAGTTTTGGGGTCCCACCTTGAGCTCCTGGGTGAGCCGCTCCTTTTTCTCCTTCAGTTTGTCTGGGCTCATTTGGGGTCGGTTTGGGGTTTAGGGTTTGGTTTGGGTTTTAGGGTCAGTTTAGGGGGTTTAGGGTCAGTTTTAGGGTCAGTTTAGGGGATTTAGGGTCAGTTTAGGGGATTTAGGATCAGTTTAGGGGATTTAGGATCAGTTTTGGGGTCAGTTTTAGGGTCTCACCTTGAGCTCCTCGGTGAGCCGCTCCTTTTTCTCCCTCAGTTTGTCTGGGCTCATTTGGGATCGGTTTGGGGTTTAGGGTTTGGTTTGGGTTTTAGGATCAGTTTAGGGGGTTTAGGGTCAGTTTTAGGGTCAGTTTAGGGGATTTAGGATCAGTTTAGGGGATTTAGGATCAGTTTTAGGGTCCCACCTTGAGCTCCTCGGTGAGCCGCTCCTTTTTCTCCTTCAGTTTGTCTGGGCTCATTTGGGGTCGGTTTGGGGTTTAGGGTTTGGTTTGGGTTTCGGGGCCAGTTTTGGGGTCAGTTTAGGGAATTTAGGATCAGTTTTGGGGTCAGTTTAGGGGATTTAGGATCAGTTTAGGGGATTTAGGATCAGTTTAGGGGATTTAGGGTCAGTTTTGGGGTCTCACCTTGAGCTCCTGGGTGAGCCGCTCCTTTTTCTCCTTCAGTTTGTCTGGGCTCATTTGGGGTCAGTTTAGGGGGTTTAGGGTCAGTTTTAGGGTCAGTTTAGGGGATTTAGGGTCAGTTTAGGGGATTTAGGGTCAGTTTTGGGGTCAGTTTAGGGGATTTAGGATCAGTTTTAGGGTCCCACCTTGAGCTCCTCGGTGAGCCACTCCTTTTTCTCCCTCAGTTTGTCTGGGCTCATTTGGGGTCGGTTTGGGGTTTAGGGTTTGGTTTGGGCTTCGGGGTCACTTTTGGGGTCAGTTTAGGGGATTTAGGGTCAGTTTAGGGGTTTTGGGATCAGTTTTAGGGTCAGTTTAGGGGATTTAGGATCAGTTTAGGGGATTTAGGATCAGTTTTGGGGTCAGTTTTGGGGTCCCACCTTGAGCTCCTCGGTGAGCCGCTCCTTTTTCTCCTTCAGTTTGTCCACGGCTTTCTCGTCCCAGCGCCGAGCTTTGGCCTTGAGGTCGCTGGCGCCGCCCGAGATCACCCCGGACTTCTGGAACAGCGTCCCGTCCAGGGCCACCGTCTGTGGGGACATGGGGACATTGGGGACACCCAGGGGACAATGGGGACATCCATGGGACACCCATGGGGACATTGGGGACATCAGGGACAGCCATGGGGACACTGGGGACAATGGGGACACCCAGGGGACATTGGGGACACCCAGGGGACATTGGGGACATCCATGGGGACATTGGGGACACCCAGGGGACATTGGGGACATTGGGGACATCCATGGGGACATTGGGGACATCCATGGGACATTGGGGACATCGGAGCTGGTTCGGGGCAGTTTTCGGGACATTTTTGGGGCATTTTGGGGTATTTTGGGGTGTTTCTGTCACACCTTGTGCCTCTGGTGGCCGCCGAAGGCCATGGGGGCTGTTTTGGGGTATTTTGGGGCAGTTTTTGGGGTATTTTTGGGGCTGTTTCTGGGTATTTTGGGGCCGTTTTTGGGGCCATTTTGGGGTCTTTTGGGACCGTTTTGGGGTATTTTTGGGTATTTTGGGGCCGTTTCTGGGTATTTCTGTGCCTTTTTGGGTATTTTGTGCCGTTTTGGGGCTGTTTCTGGGTATTTTTGGGCCGTTTTTGGGTATTTTGGGGTGTTTTTAGCAGACCTTGTGCGTCTGGTGGCCGCTGAAGGCAAAGGGGGCAGTTTTGGGGTATTTCTGGGCCATTTTGGAGTATTTTGGGGCCGTTTTGGGTATTTTTGGGCCATTTTGGGGTATTTTTGGGACCGTTTTGGGGTATTTTTGGCCGTTTTTGTCACACCTTGTACCTCTGGTGGCCGCTGAAGGCCATGGGGGCTGGTTTGGGGCCGTTTTTGGCTATTTTTGAGGCCGTTTTGGGGTATTTTGGGGCTATTTTGAGGCCGTTTCTGGGTAATTTTTTGGCCGTTTTGGGGTATTTTTGGGCCATTTTGGGGTATTTTTGGCCGGTTTTGGGTATTTTTTGGCCGTTTTAGGGTATTTTGGGGCCGTTTTAGGGTATTTTTTGCGCCGGTTTGGGGTATTTTTGGGCCGTTTTGGGGTATTTTTGGGCCATTTTGGGGTACTTTTGGCTGTTTTTAGCAGACCTTGTGCCTCTGGTGGCCGCCGAAAGCAAAGGGGGCAGTTTTGGGGTATTTTTGGGCCATTTTGGAGTATTTGGGGGCCGTTTTGGGGTATTTTTTGGCCGTTTTGGGTATTTTTTTGGCCGTTTTGGGGTATTTTTGGGCCGTTTTGGGGTATTTTGGGGTGTTTTTGTCAGACCTTGTGCCTCTGGTGGCCGCCGAAGGCCATGGGGGCTGGTTTGGGGCCGTTTTTGGGTATTTTTTGGCCGTTTTTGGGCATTTTTTTGGCCGTTTTTGGGTATTTTGGGGCCGTTTTGGGGTATTTTTTGGGGTGTTTTTAGCAGACCTTGTGCCTCTGGTGGTCACCAAAGGTGATGGGGGCTGGTTTGGGGCCGTTTTTGAGGCCGTTTTGGGGTATTTTTGGCCGTTTTGGGGCCGTTTCTGGGTATTTTTTGGCCGTTTTGGGGTATTTTGGGGCCGTTTTGGGGTATTTTTGGGCCGTTTTGGGGTATTTTGGGCCGTTTTGGGGTATTTTTGGCCGTTTTTGGGTATTTTGGGGTGTTTTCAGCAGACCTTGTGCCTCTGGTGGCCGCCGAAGGCCATGGGGGCTGGTTTGGGGCCGTTTTTGAGGCCGTTTTGGGGCCGTTTCTGGGTATTTTTTGGCCGTTTTGGGGTATTTTGGGCCGTTTTTGGGTATTTTGGGGCCGTTTTGGGGTATTTTGGGGTGTTTTTAGCAGACCTTGTGCCTCTGGTGGCCACCAAAGGTGATGGGGGCTGGTTTGGGGCCGTTTTTGAGGCCGTTTTGGGGTATTTTTGGCCGTTTTTGGGTATTTTGGGGTGTTTTTGTCAGACCTTGTGCCTCTGGTGGCCGCCGAAGGCGATCCTGCGCGCGTCCTCCACGTTGTCGCAGACGAGCGCGTTGCCGCAGGCGAACTGCAGCGCCTTCTTGATGTGGGGGGGCTCGTACCGGATCACGTCGATCACCAGCTTGGCCCCCCGCAGCTCCCGCAGCTTCTCGTCCGTGGGCTTCACCTGGACACAGAAAATCGGGGAAAAAATGCAAAAAATTGGGGTGAAAACATCAAAATTTGGGTTAAAATCGAAAAAAAACTGGGGTGAAAACATCAAAATTTGGGTTAAAATCCAAAAAAAAAATGGGGTGAAAACATCAAAATTTGGGTTAAAAAACGAAAAAAACTGGGGTGAAAACATCAAAATTTGGGTTAAAAGCCAAAAAAAATGGGGTGAAAACATCAAAATTTGGGTTAAAAACGAAAAAAAATTGGGGTAAAAAACGTAAAAATTGGGGTTAAAACCATAAAAAATTGGGGTTAAAAACATCAAAATTTGGGGTTAAAACCACAAGAATTGGGGTTAAAAACATTAAAAACTGGGGGTAAAAACATAAAAAATTGGGGTAAAGAACCCAAATTTGGGGTAAAACCATAAAAATTTGGAGTAAAAACATAAAAAATTGCGGTTAAAATGCAAAAATTTGGGGTTAAAAACATAAAAAATTGGGGTAAAAACATGAAAATTTGGGTAAAAACATAAAATGGACGCTCAAATTCTCCCCCTCCCCCGCAGCTCCCGCAGCTTCTCGTCCGTGGCTTCACCTGGACACAGAAAACTGGGGGTAAAAAAGCAAAATTTGGGTTAAAAACGAAAAAAACTGGGGTGAAAACATCAAAATTTGGGTTAAAATCCAAAAAAAAAATGGGGTGAAAACATCAAAATTTGGGTTAAAAACAAAAAAAATTGGGGTAAAAACATCAAAATTTGGGGTGAAAACGCAAAAAATTGGGGGTAAAACATCAAAATTTGGGGTGAAAATGCAAAAAATTTGGGCAAAACCGCAAAAATTTGGGGTAAAACCACAAAAATTTGGGGTCAAAAGCACAAAAAATTGGGGTAAAAACATAAAAAATTTTTGGTTAAAAACATAAAAAATTGGGGGTAAAAACATAAAAAATTGGGGTAAAGAACCAAAATTTGGGGTAAAAACATAAAAATTTGGGGTAAAAACATAAAAAATTGGGGTTAAAATGCAAAAATTTGGGGTTAAAAACATAAAAAATTGGGGTAAAACCATAAAAATTTGGGTGAAAAAGAGAAAAATTTGGGGGTAGAAACATCAAAATTTGGGGTTAAAAACATAAAAAATTGGGGTTAAAAACATAAAAAATTGGGGTTAAAAACATGAAAAATTGGGGGTAAAACCATAAAAATTCGGGGTAAAGACCTAAAAATTTGGGTTAAAAACATAAAAACTTGGGGTTAAAATGCAAAATTTGGGGTAAAAACGCAAAAAATTGGGGTGAAAATGCAAAAAAATTGGGTTAAAAACGCAAAAATTTGGGGTAAAAACATCAAAATTTGGGGCAAAAACGCAAAAAATTGGGTTAAAAACATCAAAATTTGGGTTAAAAACGAAAAAAGTGGGGTAAAAAACGTAAAAATTTGGGTTAAAAATGCAAAAAATCGGGGTAAAAACACAAAAAATTGGGGGTTAAAGAAAAATTTGGGTTAAAACCAATAAAAATCGAAGTTAAAAATATAAAAAATTGGGGGTAAAAGCACCAAAATTTGGATTAAAAGCAGAAAAAATTGGGGGTAAAAGCACAAAAAATTGGGGGTAAAAATATAAAAATTTGGGAGTAAAAATATAAAAATTTGGGGGTAAAAATGTAAAAATTTGGGGTTAAAAACATAAAAATTTAGGGGTAAAAATATAATAATTTGTGTTAAAACCACAAAAATTGGGGCAAATAACATAAAAACTTGGGGTTAAGAACATAAAAAATAGGAGGGCAAAACCCAAAAATTTGGGTTAAAAATGCAAAAATTTGGGTTAAAAACATAAAAAAATTGGGGTTAAAAACATAAAAATTTGGGGTAAAAAACAAAAACATTTGGGGGTAAAAATATAAAAAAATCAGGATTAAAACCAGAAAAATTTGGGGGCAAAAATATAAAAATTTGGGGTTAAAAAGGCAAAAAATCGGGGCTAAAACCATCAAAATTTTGGGTTAAAACCACAAAAATTGGGGTAAAAATGCAGAAATTTTGGATTAAAAAAACGCAAAAATTTGGGTTAAAAACATAAAAATTTGGGGTAAAAACCATAAAAATTTGGGGGGAAAAATATAAAAATTTGGGGTTAAAAAAGCAAAAAATCGGGGCTAAAACCATCAAAATTTTGGGTTAAAACCACAAAAATTGGGGTAAAAACACAAAAATTTCAGATTAAAAAAACGCAAAAATTTGGGTTAAAAACATAAAAAATTTGGGATTAAAAACATAAACATTTGGGGGTAAAAATATTAAAAAATCAGGATTAAAACCAGAAAAATTTGGGGGCAAAAATACAAAAATTTGGGGTTAAAAAGGCAAAAAATCGGGGGTAAAACCATCAAAATTTTGGGTTAAAACCACAAAAAATTGGGGTAAAAACGCAGAAATTTCGGATAAAAAAAACTGCAAAAATTTGGGGTTAAAAACATAAAAAATTTGGGGTTAAAACCATAAAAAATTCCCATCTCCATCCCAATTTTAGAGTTTTTGGTGTCCCCCAAACCCCATTTTAGGATTTCTCCAGCCCCCAAACCCCATTTTGGGGTTTCTCCAGCCCCCAAACCCCATTTTGGGATTTTTGCTGCCCCCAAACCCCGTTTTGGGGTTTCTCCATCCCCCAAACCCCATTTTGGGGTTTTTGCTGCCCCCCAACCCCCGTTATGGCGTTTTTGGTGCCCCCAAACCCCATTTTGGGGTTTCCCCAC
Source organism: Acridotheres tristis (assembly GCA_037013685.1). Lineage (NCBI taxonomy): Eukaryota > Metazoa > Chordata > Aves > Passeriformes > Sturnidae > Acridotheres > Acridotheres tristis. The sequence goes on from CM072916.1 coordinate 2,104,905, forward strand.
CCCCCAAACCCCATTTTGGGGTTTCCCCACCCCCCAAACCCCGTTTTGGGGTTTCTCCATCCCCCAAACCCCACTTTAGGATTTTGCTGCCCCCACACCCCGTTATGGGGTTTTTGCTGCCCCCCAAACCCCGTTTTGGGGATTTTGGTGCCCCCAGCCCCGTTTTGGGGTTTCCCCACCCCCCAAACCCCATTTTAGGGTTTCTCCACCCCCCAAACCCCACTTTAGGATTTTGCTGCCCCCCACACCCCGTTTTGGGGTTTCTCCAACCCCAAACCCCATTTTGGGGTTTCTCCACCCCCCAAACCCCATTTTGGGGTTTTTGCTGCCCCCCAAACCCCACTTTAGGATTTTGCTGCCCCCACACCCCGTTATGGGGTTTTTGCTGCCCCCACACCCCATTTTGGGGATTTTGCTGCCCCCCACACCCCGTTATGGCGTTTTTGGTGCCCCCAAACCCAGTTTTGGGGTTTCCCCACCCCCCAAACCCCATTTTTGGGGTGCCCACCTCGAGGTAGTCGAGGGGCAGGAAGGTCTCGGGCTCCCCCCGCTGCTCTTTGATGTACTGGATTTCTCCACCCCCCAAACCCCATTTTGGGGTTTTTGCTGCCCCCAAACCCCATTTTGGGATTTTTGCTGCCCCCCAAACCCCGTTTTGGGGTTTCTCCACCCCCCAAACCCCACTTTAGGATTTTGCTGCCCCCACACCCCGTTATGGGGTTTTTGCTGCCCCCCAAACCCCGTTTTGGGGTTTCCCCACCCCCCAAACCCCATTTTTGGGGTGCCCACCTCGAGGTAGTCGAGGGGCAGGAAGGTCTCGGGCTCCCCCCGCTGCTCTTTGATGTACTGGATGCAATCCCGGCCCGTCTTCTCCGAGTCCACGATGATGGCGTCCATGTTCTTCCCCAGCACCTTGGTCACGGCAATCTGGTATTTCTTCTGCGTGGGCTGGCACAGGTCAATGAGGCGGCCATACTAAAGAGTTATGGGGTCACAGACTGGTTATGGGGTCAGGAGTTATGGGGTCTATCAGTTATGGGGTGTATCAGTTATGGGGTGTATCAGTTATGGAGTCAGGAGTTATGGGGTGTATCAGTTATGGGGTGTATCAGTTATGGGGTGTATCAGTTATGGGGTCAGGAGTTATGGGGTCAGGAGTTATGGGGTCAGGGATGAGGGGTTTGGGGTCAGGAGTTATGGGGCACATCAGTTATGGGGTCAGGGATGTGGGGTTTGGGGTCAGGGATGTGGGGTTTGGGGTCAGGAGTTATGGGGCACATCAGTTACAGGATCAGGAGCTATGGGGCACATCCATTGTGGGGTCAGGGATGTGGGGTTTGGGGTCAGGAGTTATGGGGTGTATCAGTTATGGGGTGTATCAGTTATGGGGTCTATCAGTTATGGGGTGTATCAGTTATGGGGTCAGGAGTTATGGGGTGTATCAGTTATGGGGTCTATCAGTTATGGGGTGTATCAGTTATGGGGTCAGGAGTTATGGGGTGTATCAGTTATGGGGTGTATCAGTTATGGGGTGTATCAGTTATGGGGTGTATCAGTTATGGGGTCAGGAGTTATGGGGTGTATCAGTTATGGGGTGTATCAGTTATGGGGTCTATCAGTTATGGGGTCTATCAGTTATGGGGTCAGGAGTTATGGGGCACATCAGTTATGGGGTGTATCAGTTATGGGGTTTGGGTTCTTCTGCGTGGGCTGGCACAGGTCAATGAGGCGGCCATACTGTGGGGTCACACGTTATGGGGTCAGGAGTTATGGGGTGTATCAGTTATGGGGTGTATCAGTTATGGGGTGTATCAGTTATGGGGTGTATCAGTTATGGGGTACATCAGTTATGGGGTACATCAGTTATGGGGTTTGGTTTTTCCGGGTGGGCTGGCACAGGTCAATGAGGAGGCCATACTAAAGAGTTATGGGGTCACAGACTGGTTATGGGGTCAGGAGTTATGGGGTCTATCAGTTATGGGGTCTATCAGTTATGGGGTCTATCAGTTATGGGGTCAGGAGTTATGGGGTCAGGAGTTATGGGGTGTATCAGTTATGGTTTGGGTTCTTCTGCGTGGGCTGGCACAGGTCAATGAGGCGGCCATACTGTGGGGTCACACGTTATGGGGTCAGGAGTTATGGGGTGTATCAGTTATGGGGTCAGGGATGAGGGGTTTGGGGTCAGGAGTTATGGGGTGTATCAGTTATGGGGTATAACAGTTATGGGGTTTGGTTTTTCTGCGTGGGCTGGCACAGGTCAATGAGGCGGCCATACTAAAGAGTTATGGGGTCACAGACTGGTTATGGGGTCAGGGGTTATGGGGCACATCAGTTATGGGGTCAGGAGTTATGGGGTGTATCAGTTATGGGGTGTATCAGTTATGGGGTGTATCAGTTATGGGGTGTATCAGTTATGGGGTGTATCAGTTATGGGGTGTATCAGTTATGGGGTCAGGAGTTATGGGGTGTATCAGTTATGGGGTGTATCAGTTATGGGGTCAGGAGTTAAAGGGTGTATCAGTTATGGGGTGTATCAGTTACGGGGAGTATCAGTTATGGGGTCAGGAGTTATGGGGTGTATCAGTTATGGGGTGTATCAGTTATGGGGTGTATCAGTTATGGGGTGTATCAGTTATGGGGTGTATCAGTTATGGGGTGTATCAGTTATGGGGTTTGGGTTCTTCTGCGTGGGCTGGCACAGGTCAATGAGGCGGCCATACTAAAGAGTTATGGGGTCACAGACTGGTTATGGGGTCAGGAGTTATGGGGCACATCAGTTATGGGGTCAGGGATGTGGGGTTTGGGGTTTGGGTTCTTCTGCGTGGGCTGGCACAGGTCAATGAGGCGGCCATACTGTGGGGTCACACGTTATGGGGTCAGGAGTTAGTTATGGGGTGTATCAGTTATGGGGTCAGGAGTTATGGGGTGTATCAGTTATGGGGTCAGGAGTTATGGGGTGTATCAGTTATGGGGTCAGGAGTTATGGGGCACATCAGTTATGGGGTGTATCAGTTATGGGGTATATCAGTTATGGGGTGTATCAGTTATGGGGTGTATCAGTTATGGGGTTTGGGTTCTTCTGCGTGGGCTGGCACAGGTCAATGAGACGGCCATACTAAAGAGTTATGGGGTCACAGGTTATGGGGTCAGGGATGTGGGGTTTGGGGTCAGGAGTTATGGGGTATATGGGTTATGGGGTCAGGGATGTGGGGTTTGGGTTCTTCTGCGTGGGCTGGCACAGGTCAATGAGGCGGCCATACTAAAGAGTTATGGGGTCACAGACTGGTTATGGGGTCAGGAGTTATGGGGTCTATCAGTTATGGGGTGTATCAGTTATGGGGTCTATCAGTTATGGGGTCTATCAGTTATGGGGTGTATCAGTTATGGGGTGTATCAGTTATGGGGTGTATCAGTTATGGGGTGTATCAGTTATGGGGTCAGGAGTTATGGGGTGTATCAGTTATGGGGTGTATCAGTTATGGGGTTTGGGTTCTTCTGCATGGGCTGGCACAGGTCAATGAGGCGGCCGTACTGTGGGGTCACAGGTTATGGGGTCAGGAGTTATGGGGTACATGGGTTATGGGGTCAGGGATGTGGGGTTTGGGGTCAGGAGTTATGGGGCACATCAGTTATGGGGTCAGGGATGAGGGGTTTGGGGTCAGGGATGTGGGGTTTGGGGTCAGGAGTTATGGGATCAGGAGCTATGGGGCACATCCATTGCGGGGTCAGGGATGTGGGGTTTGGGGTCAGGGATGTGGGGCACAGCAGTTATGGGGTCAGGAGTTATGGGGCACACCAGTTATGGGGTCAGGGATGTGGGGTTTGGGGTCAGGGACGGGAGTTACGGGGACTCCAGAAATGGGGTTGGGCTCCTCTGCCTTTGGCTCAGGGCTTTGGGGTCAGTTTGGGGTCAGCTTTAGGGTCACTCTGATGTTTTTGGGCCAGTTTTGGGGTCACTCCGGTGTTTTTGGGGCACACACTTGGGGCAGTTTTAGGGTCACTCTGGTGTTTTGGGGTCAGTTTGGGTCAGTTTTAGGGTCAGGTTTTAGGGTCAGGTTTTGGAGGTTCTGGGTCAGTTTTAGGGTCAGGTTTTGGAGGTTCTGGGTCAGTTTTAGGGTCAGGTTTTAGGGTCAGGTTTTGGAGGTTCTGGGTCAGTTTTAGGGTCAGGTTTTAGGGTCAGGTTTTGGAGGTTCTGGGTCAGTTTTAGGGTCAGGTTTTGGAGGTTCTGGGTCAGTTTTAGGGTCAGGTTTTAGGGTCAGGTTTTGGAGGTTCTGGGTCAGTTTTAGGGTCAGGTTTTAGGGTCAGGTTTTGGAGGTTTTGGGTCAGTTTTAGGGTCAGGTTTTGGGGGTTTTGGGTCAGTTTTAGGGTCAGGTTTCAGTTCAGTTTTAGGGGTTCACGTGTGGGTTTTGGGGGCAGGTTTTAGGGTCAGTTTAGGCTCAGTTTAGGGGGTTTAGGCTCAGTTTAGGGGTGTCCCCTCACCACAGAGCCCGGGTAGAGCCGTTTGATGCTGCCCATGATCTCGGCTCACATGTGGGAGTTTGGGGGGCAGATTTTGGTTCAGTTTTAGGCTCAGGTTTTGGGGCGGGTTTTGGGGGTTTGGGGGCAGGTTTTAGGCTCAGTTTAGGGGGTTTAGGCTCAGTTCAGGGTGTCCCCTCACCACAGAGCCCGGGTAGAGCCGTTTGATGCTGTCCATGATCTCGGCTCACACGTGGAGGTTTGGGAGCAGGTTTTAGGGTCAGTTTTAGGCTCAGGTTTTGGGGCAGGATTTGGGGGTTTGGGGACAGGTTTTAGGGTCAGGTTTAGGGGGTTTAGGCTCAGTTTAGGGTCAGGTTTAGGGGGTTTAGGCTCAGTTTAGGGGTGTCCCCTCACCACGGAGCCCGGGTAGAGCCGTTTGATGCTGCCCATGATCTCGGCTCACACGTGGAGGTTTGGGGTCAGTTTTAGGGTCAGTTTTAGGGTCAGGTTTTGGAGCGGGTTTTGGGGGTTTGGGGGCAGGTTTTAGGGTCAGGTTTAGGGGGTTTAGGCTCAGTTTAGGGTGTCCCCTCACCACGGAGCCCGGGTAGAGCCGTTTGATGCTGCCCATGATCTCGGCTCACACGTGGGGGTTTGGGGGGCAGATTTTGGTTCAGTTTTAGGCTCAGGTTTTGGGGCGGGTTTTGGGGGTTTGGGGGCAGGTTTTAGGCTCAGTTTAGGGGGTTTAGGCTCAGTTTAGGGTGTCCCCTCACCACAGAGCCCGGGTAGAGCCGTTTGATGCTGTCCATGATCTCGGCTCACATGTGGAGGTTTGGGGGCAGGTTTTAGGGTCAGTTTTAGGCTCAGTTTTGGGTCAGGTTTTGGTCAGTTTAGGGTCAGTTTTAGGGGCAGGTTTTGGTCAGTTTTAGGGGCAGGTTTTGGAGGTTTTCTGGAAGGTTTTGGGTCAGTTTTGGGACAGGTTTGGGTCAGTTTTAGGGTCAGGTTTTGGGGCAGGTTTTGCTGGTTTTGGGTCAGTTTTAGGGTCAGGTTTTGGGGCAGGTTTTGCTGGTTTTGGGTCGGGTTTCGGGGCAGGTTTTGATCAGTTTTAGAGTCAGATTTAGGGTCAGGTTTAGGGGGTTTAGGCTCAGTTTAGGGTGTCCCCTCACCACAGAGCCCGGGTAGAGCCGTTTGATGCTGCCCATGATCTCGGCTCACACGTGGAGGTTTGGGGGCAGGTTTTAGGGTCAGTTTTAGGGTCAGTTTTAGGGTCAGTTTATGAGGTCTAGGCTCAGTTTAGGGGGTTTAGGCTCAGTTTAGGGTGTCCCCTCACCACGGAGCCTGGGTAGAGCCGTTTGATCCTGCCCATGATCTCGGCTCACACGTGGAGGTTCGGGGTCAGTTTTAGGGTCAGGTTTTGGGGCGGGTTTTGGGGGTTTGGGGGCAGGTTTTAGGCTCAGTTTAGGGGGTTTAGGGTCAGTTTAGGCTCAGTTTAGGGGGTTTAGGCTCAGTTCAGGGTGTCCCCTCACCACGGAGCCCGGGTAGAGCCGTTTGATGCTGTCCATGATCTCGGCCTTGCGCTGCTGCCGGCTGCTCTCCTGCCGGTCGATCCGGGCGTCCCCGAGCTGCTCCATCACCTGGTTCAGCTCCTTGTTGATCTCGTCGATGCGGCGCTTGGCCAGCTCCACCTCCTCGGTCAGCTCGCCCTCCAGCCTCTTCTGCTCCTCCAGGGATTGTCTGGGGGGAGGAAAATGGGATTTGGGGGGGTTTGAGGGGGTTTGGGGGGTCAATCCCATCCCTTTCAGCCTCTTCTGCTCCTCCAGGGACTGCCTGGGGGGAGGAAAATGGGATTTGGGGGGATTTGGGGGAATTTAGGGGGTTTAACTCCATCCCCTTCAGCCTCTTCTGCTCCTCCAGGGACTGTCTGGGGGGAGGAAAATGGGATTTAATGGGATTTGAGGGGGTTTGGAGGGGTCAATCCCAGCCCCTAGAGCCATTTCTGCTCCTCCAGGGATTGTCTAGGAGGAGGAAAATGGGATTTGGGGGGGTTTGAGGGGGTTTGGGGGGGTCAATCCCATCCCCTTCAGCCTCTTCTGCTCCTCCAGGGATTGTCTGGGGGGAGAAATGGGGATTTTGGGGGGATTTGGGGGGTCAATCCCTGCCCCTAGAGCCATTTCTGATTCTCCAGGGATTGTCTGGGGGGAGAAAAATGGGATTTGAGGGGGTTTTGGGGGGTTTTGTGGGGCTGATCCCACCCTCTTGAGCCTCTTCTGCTCCTCCAGGGATTGTCTGGGGGGAGAAATGGGGATTTTGGGGGGATTTGAGGGGGTTTGGGGGGTCAATCCCATCCCCTCCAGCCTCTTCTGCTCCTCCAGGGATTGTCTGGGGGGAGGAAAATGGGATTTGGGGGGATTTGGGGGAATTTAGGGGGTTTAATTCCATCCCCTTCAGCCTCTTCTGCTCCTCCAGGGATTGTCTGGGGGGAGAAAAGGGGGTTTGGGGGAATTTGTGGGGCTGATCCCACCCTCTCGAGCTGCTGCTCCTCCAGGGATTGTCTGGGGGGAGGAAAATGGGATTTGGAGGGATTTGAGGGGGTTTTGGGGGGCTGATCCCACCCTCTTGAGCCTCTTCTGCTCCTCCAGGGATTGTCTGGGGGGAGAAAAATGGGATTTGAGGGGGTTTAGGGGGGTTTGGGGGGGTGATCCCATTCCCTCCAGCCTTTTCTGCTCCTCCAGGGATTGTCTGGGGGGAGAAAAGGGGATTTGGGGGGGTTTGAGGGGGTTTGGGGGGTCAATCCCATCCCCTCCAGCCTCTTCTGCTCCTCCAGGGATTGTCTGGGGAGAGGAAAGTGGGATTTTGGAGGGTTTTGTGGGGCTGATCCCACCCTCTCGAGGTGCTTCTGCTCCTCCAGGGATTGCCTGGGGGGAGAAATGGGGGTTTGGGGGGATTTGTGGGGCTGATTCCACCCCCTCCAGCCATTTCTATTCCTCCAGGGATTGTCTGGGGGGAGAAAAATGGGATTTGAGGGGGTTTAGGGGGATTTTGGGGGGCTGATCCCATCCCCTCCAGCCTCTTCTGCTCCTCCAGGGATTGTCTGGGGGGAGAAATGGGGATTTTGGGGGGGTTTGGGGGGTCAATCCCAGCTCCTAGAGCCATTTCTGCTTCTCCAGGGATTGTCTGGGGGGAGAAATGGGGATTTTGGGGGGATTTGGGGGGTCAATCCCAGCTCCTAGAGCCATTTCTGCTTCTCCAGGGATTGTCTGGGGGGAGGAAAATGGGATTTGGGGGGATTTGAGGGGGTTTGGGGGGTCAATCCCATCCCCTCCAGCCTCTTCTGCTCCTCTAGGGGGAGGAAAAGGGGGTCTGGGGGGGTTTGGGGGGTCAATCCCATCCCCTCCAGCCTCTTCTGCTCCTCCAGGGATTGTCTGGGGGGAGAAATGGGGGTTTGGGGGGATTTGTGGGGCTGATCCCACCCTCTCGAGCTGCTGCTCCTCCAGGGATTTTCTGGGGGGAGGAAAATGGGATTTGAGGGGATTTGGGGGGTTTTGTGGGGCTGATCCCATCCCCTCCAGCCTCTTCTGCTCCTCCAGGGATTGTCTGGGGGGAGGAAAATGGGATTTGGGGGGATTTGGGGGAATTTAGGGGGTTTAATTCCAGCCCCTCCGGCCATTTCTGCTCCTCCAGGGATTGCCTGGGGGGAGAAAAGGGGGTTTGGGGGGATTTGTGGGGCTGATCCCACCCTCTCGAGCTGCTGCTCCTCCAGGGATTTTCTGGGGGGAGGAAAATGGGATTTGAGGGGATTTGGGGGGTTTTGGGGGGCTGATCCCACCGTCTCGAGGTGCTTCTGCTCCTCTAGGGGGAGGAAAAGGGGGTCTGGGGGGGTTTGGGGGGTCAATCCCATCCCCTCCAGCCTCTTCTGCTCCGTGGGGACACCTTGGGGCAGGAATGGGGACACGGGACCCCACAGGGACCTTTTGGGGACAGGGATGGGGACACAGGACCCCACAGGGACCTTTTGGGGACAGGAATGGGGACACAGGAGCCCCCCAGGGACCACCAGGGGACAGGGATGGGGACACGGGACCCCACAGGGACCTTTTGGGGACCCCTCTGGGGACACGGTGGGGACTCCCCAGCCCCCTGGGGACCCCCTGGGGACACGGTGGGGACCCCCCAGCCCCCTGGGGACACGGTGGGGACCCCCCAGCCCCCTGGGGACACGGTGGGGACCCCCCGGGGACAGGAGACGCACTTGCTGGTGGCGATGTACTCCTCGAGCTTCTCGATGCGTTTCTGGTTCTCCTCGATCTCCCGAAGCTTCTGCTTGATCTTGGCCTGGGGACACAGGGGGGGACATTGGGGACACAGGGGGGGACATTGGGGACACAGGGGGGGACATTGGGGACACAGGGGGGACATTGGGGACACAGGGGGGACACGGGGGGGACATTGGGGACACAGCGGGGACATTGGGGACACAGGGGGGACATTGGGGACACAGGGGGGACATTGGGGACACAGGGGGGGACATTGGGGACACAGGGGGGACATTGGGGACACAGCGGGGACATTGGGGACACAGCGGGGACATTGGGGACACAGCGGGGACATTGGGGACACAGGGGGGGACATTGGGGACACAGGGGGGGACATTGGGGACACAGCGGGGACATTGGGGACACAGCGGGGACATAGGGGACACAGTGGGGACAGGGGGGGACATTGGGGACACAGCCGGGACAGGAGGGGGACATTGGGGACGGGGGGACACAGGGGACAGGGGAGGACAGGAGGGGACATGGAGGGGACATGGAGGGGACATGGAGGGACAGGGAGGGCCACGGGGGGGACACGGGGGGGGACACGGGGGACAGGAGGGGGGACACGGGGGGGGACACGGGGGGGACACGGGGGGGGACACGGGGGACAGGAGGGGGGACAGGAGGGGGGACAGGAGGGGGGACAGGAGGGGGGACAGGAGGGACATTGGGGACACGGGGGGGACACGGGGGGGACAGGGGGGACACGGGGGGGACACGGGGGGGACACGGGGGGGACAGGGGGGACACGGGGGGGACAGGGGGGACGGGGGGGACGGGGGGACAGGGGGGACATTGGGGACAGGGGGGACACAGGGGGGACAGGAGGAGGACACAGGGGGGACAGGAGGGGACACAGGGACAGTGGGGACAGGAGAGGGAGAAGAGGGACAGAGGGGGACATTGGGGGGACAGGAAGGGACACGGGGGGACAGGAGGGGACATTGGGGACAGGAGGGGGGACACAGAGGAGGGGGGACACGGGGGGGGACACAGAGGGGGGACACGGGGGGGACACAGAGAAGGGGGGACACACAGAAGGGGGGACACACAGAAGGGGGGACAGGAGCAGTCAGTGGAGTCAGCAGAGCTCAGGAGGGGTCAGGGAGGACTTTGGGGACAATTTGGGGACAATTTGGGGACAATCTGGGGACCCCCAGCTCACCTCAGTCTCCACCTTCTTCCTCTCCTCCAGGTCGAGCCGATCCTGATCAGCCTTTTGGTCGCGGTTGAATTTCTCGAGCTCCTGGGCCAGCGTGGCCGCTCGTTTGCTCGCCTCCTCCTTCAGCCGGTGGTACTTCTTCACCTGGGCCAGCACACCTGGATCAACACACCTGGAGGGGCCTCGTGCAGCCAGCCAGGCCTCCCCAGCTCCCACGGGGTCAGCACAGCTGGATCAGCACACCTGGGATCCAGGGAGCCCGAATCGCCCAATCTCACCTGGCCCATCCTTACCTGGGTCTCCTCCAAGGTGAGATTTCTCCTCTATCCATCCCAAATCTCACCTGGCCCACCCTTACCTGGTTCTCCTCATCTGTCCCACCCTTACCTGGTTCTCCTCACCTGTCCCACCCTTACCTGGTTCAGGTCTCTCCCCTGGCTCTGAATCTCCTCCTCTCTCCCCAAATCCCACCTGTCCCACCCTTACCTGGTTCTCCTCCAGGGTCAGATCTCTTCTCCATCCCTCCCAAACCTCACCTGTCCCACCCTTACCTGGTTCTCCTCACCTGGCCCACCCTTACCTGGTTCTCCTCCAAGGTGAGGTCCCTCCCCTGGCTCTGGCTCTCCTCCATCCCTCCCAAATCCCTTAATCTCACCTGTCCCACCCTTACCTGGTTCTCCTCACCTGGCCCGCCCTTACCTGGTTCTCCTCCAGGGTCAGATCTCTCTTCCATCCCTCCCAAATCCCCAAATCTCACCTGTCCCACCCTTACCTGGTTCTCCTCACCTGTCCCACCCTTACCTGGTTCTCCTCCAAGGTGAGATCTCTAGTCCAATCCCTCTCAAATCTCACCTGTCCCACCCTTACCTGGTTCTCCTCCAGGGTCAGATCTCTCCTCCATCCCTCCCAAATCCCCAAATCTCACCTGTCCCACCCTTACCTGGTTCTCCTCATCTGTCCCACCCTTACCTGGTTCTCCTCACCTGTCCCACCCTTACCTGGTTCTCCTCACCTGGCCCACCCTTACCTGGTTCTCCTCCAAGGTGAGATCTCTCCTCCAATCCCTCCCAAATCTCACCTGTCCCACCCTTACCTGGTTCTCCTCCAGGGTCAGATGTCTCCTCCATCCATCCCAAATCCCACCTGTCCCACCCTTACCTGGTTCTCCTCCAGTGTCAGGTCCCTCCCCTGGCTCTGGCTCTCCTCCATCCATCCCAAATCCCAAATCTCACCTGTCCCACCCTTACCTGGTTCTCCTCACCTGGCCCACCCTTACCTGGGTCTCCTCCAAGGTGAGATCTCTCCTCCATCCATCCCAAATCTCACCTGTCCCACCCTTACCTGGTTCTCCTCCAAGGTGAGATCTCTCCTCCATCCATCCCAAATCTCACCTGTCCCACCCTTACCTGGTTCTCCTCCAGGGTCAGGTCCCTCCCCTGGCTCTGGCTCTCCTCCATCCCTCCCAAATCCCCAAATCTCACCTGTCCCACCCTTACCTGGTTCTCCTCACCTGTCCCACCCTTACCTGGTTCTCCTCACCTGGCCCACCCTTACCTGGTTCTCCTCCAGGATCAGATCTCTCCTCCATCCCTCCCAAATCCCCAAATCTCACCTGTCCCACCCTTACCTGGTTCTCCTCACCTGTCCCACCCTTACCTGGTTCTCCTCCAAGGTGAGATCTCTCCTCCAATCCCTCCCAAATCTCACCTGTCCCACCCTTACCTGGTTCAGGTCTCTCCCCTGGCTCTGAATCTCCTCCTCTCTCCCCAAATCTCACCTGTCCCACCCTTACCTGGTTCTCCTCACCTGTCCCACCCTTACCTGGTTCTCCTCCAAGGTGTGATCTCTCCTCCATCCCAAATCCCCAAATCTCACCTGTCCCACCCTTACCTGGTTCTCCTCCAGGGTCAGATCTCTCCTCCAATCCCTCCCAAATCTCACCTGTCCCACCCTTACCTGGTTCTCCTCCAAGGTGAGATCCCTCCCCTGGCTCTGGCTCTCCTCCATCCCTCCCAAATCCCCAAATCTCACCTGTCCCACCCTTACCTGGTTCTCCTCCAAGGTGAGATCTCTCCTCCAATCCCTCCCAAATCTCACCTGTCCCACCCTTACCTGGTTCTCCTCACCTGTCCCACCCTTACCTGGTTCTCCTCCAAGGTGAGATCCCTCCCCTGGCTCTGGCTCTCCTCCTCCATGCGTTCCTCAAACTCCTGCCTGGATTTTTCCACGGACAGCATTTCCTTCTCCAGCTCATCCATGTCTGCCTTGCGTTTCTTGTATTGTTTCTGGGCGTTCTGCAGGGATTTCCTGGCTGCCTCCAGCTTCTTGATCTTGTGGGAAGTGTTTTCCTTGGCCTTGATGTACTGGGGCCTCTTCTGGTTCAGCTCCGAGTCTTTCTCCCTGGGGGAAAAACTTCCATCAAAATTCCCTTCACGGGGTTTTTTTTGGGGATTTGGGGAATCCTTCCCTACCCCACACTGGGATAATCCCATGGGGGAAACACCAGGAGGGCGCTGGGGGAGGAGTTTGAGGGATGTTCCCAAAATTAAAGATTCCTGAGGGGTTTGGGATTGGGTTTGGGGCTGGGCTCTGGGGTGGGTTTTCATGGATATTCCCAAATTTAACAGATCCTGAGGGGTTTGGGATTGGGTTTGGGGCTGGGCTCTGGGGTTTGGGGTGGGTTTTCATGGATATTCCCAAATTTAAAGATTCCTGAGAGATTTGGGATTGGGTTTGGGGCTGGGCTCTGGGGTGGGTTTTCATGGATATTCCCAAATTTAAAGAATTCTGAGGGGTTTGGGATTGGGTTTGGGGCTGAGCTGTTGAGTTTGGGGTGGGTTTTCATGGATATTCCCAAAATTAAAGAATCCTGAGAGGTTTGGGATTGGGTTTGGGGCTGGGCTCTGGGGTTTGGGGTGGGTTTTCATGGATATTCCCAAATTTAAAGGATCCTGAGGGGTTTGGGATTGGGTTTGGGGCTGGGCTCTGGGGTTTGGGGTGGGTTTTCATGGATATTCCCAAATTTAACAGATCCTGAGGGGTTTGGGATTGGGTTTGGAGCTGGGCTCTGGGGTTTGGGGTGGGTTTTCCCCCCAGGCAGGGAGGAATTCTCTGCATGCTCTGGTTCAGCTCCGAGTCCTTCTCCCTGGGGGAGAAACTTCCATCAAAATCCCCTTCCCTGGAATTTTTTTGGGGATTTGGGGAATCCTTCCCTACCCCACACTGGGATAATCCCATGGGGGAAACACCAGGAGGGCGCTGGGGGAGGAGTTTGAGGGATGTTCCCAAAATTAAAGATTTCTGAGAGATTTGGGATTGGGTTTGGGGCTGGGCTCTGGGGTTTGGGGAGGGTTTTCATGGATATTCCCAAATTTAAAGATTCCTGAGAGGTTTGGGATTGGGTTTGGGGCTGGGCTCTGGGGTTTGGGGTGGGTTTTCATGGATATTCCCAAATTTAAAGAATTCTGAGGGGTTTGGGATTGGGTTTGGGGCTGGGCTCTGGGGTTTGGGGTGGGTTTTCATGGATATTCCCAAATTTAACAGATCCTGAGGGGTTTGGGATTGGGTTTGGGGCTGGGCTCTGGGGTTTGGGGTGGGTTTTCATGGATATTCCCAAATTTAACAGATCCTGAGGGGTTTGGGATTGGGTTTGGGGCTGGGCTCTGGGGTTTGGGGTGGGTTTTCATGGATATTCCCAAATTTAAAGAATCCTGAGGGGTTTGGGATTGGGTTTGGGGCTGGGCTCTGGGGTTTGGGGTGGGTTTTCATGGATATTCCCAAAATTAAAGATTCCTGAGGGGTTTGGGATTGGGTTTGGGGCTGGGCTCTGGGGTTTGGGGTGGGTTTTCATGGATATTCCCAAATTTAACAGATCCTGAGAGATTTGGGATTGGGTTTGGGGCTGGGCTCTGGGGTTTGGGGTGGGTTTTCATGGATATTCCCAAATTTAACAGATCCTGAGAGGTTTGGGATTGGGTTTGGGGCTGGGCTCTGGGGTTTGGGGTGGGTTTTCATGGATATTCCCAAATTTAACAGATCCTGAGGGGTTTGGGATTGGGTTTGGGGCTGGGCTCTGGGGTTTGGGGTGGGTTTTCATGGATATTCCCAAAATTAAAGAACCCTGAGAGGTTTGGGATTGGGTTTGGGGCTGGGCTCTGGGGTTTGGGGTGGGTTTTCATGGATATTCCCAAATTTAACAGATCCTGAGGGGTTTGGGATTGGGTTTGGAGCTGGGCTCTGGGGTTTGGGGTGGGTTTTCCCCCCAGGCAGGGAGGAATTCTCTGCATGCTCTGGTTCAGCTCCAAGTCCTTCTCCCTGGGGGAAAAACTTCCATCAAAATTCCCTCCACGGGGTTTTTTTTGGGGTTTGAGGAATCCTTCCCTTCCCATTTTGGAGCCAGGCTGGGAAAGCTGGGATTGTCCAGCTGGGATTGGCTGGGATGAGATTTGGAACCACCCAAACCCAGCACCCCCAAACCCAGGACCCACAAACTCAGGATCCACAAACTCCAGGACCCCCAAATCCCAGCACAACCAAACCCCAAACACTCCCCAAACCCAGCACCCCAAATCCAGAACCCCCAAATCCCAACACTCCCAAACCCAGCACAACCAAACCCAGGATTCCCAAATCCCAGCACCCACTAAACCCCAGGATCCCAAACCCAGGATCCTAAATCCCCAAATTCGCCCTAAACCAGGACACAAACCCAGCACTCCCAAATGCAGGACCCACAAATTCCAGGACCCCCAAACCCAGCACCCCAAATCCCAGGATCCCAAACCCAGCACCCCCAAACCCAGCACCCCAAATCCCAGGATCCCAAACCCAGGACCCCCAAACCCAGCACCCCAAATCCCAGGATCCCAAAACCAGGACCCCCAAACCCAGCACCCCAAATCCCAGGATCCCAAACCCAGGACCCCCAAACCCAGCACCCCAAATCCCAGGATCCCAAACCCAGGATCCCCAAACCCAGCACCCCAAATCCCAGGACCCCAAACCCAGGACCCCCAGACCCAGGACCCCCAGACCCAGCACCCCAAATCCCAGGATCCCAAACCCAGCACCCAGCATCCCAAACACAGCACCCCAAACCCATCATCCAGCACCCCAAACCCAGCACCCCCAAACCCAGGATTCCCAAATCCCAGCATTCTCAAACCCAGCACCCCCAAATTCCAGGATCCCCAAATCCAGTATCCCCAAACCCAGCACGCCAAACCCATCATCCAGCACCCCAAACCCAGCACCCATCACCCCAAACCCAGCACCCCAAACCCATGATCCAGCACCCAGCACCCCAAACCCAGCACCCCAAATTCCAGGATCCCAAACCCAGCACCCCAAACCCATCATCCAGCATCCCAAACCCAGCACCCATCACCCAGCACACCCAAACCCAGCACCCCAAACCCAGGATTCCCAATTCCCAGCACTCTCAAACCCAGCACCCCCAAATCCCAGCACCCCAGCACCCCAAACCAGGCACCCAGCACCCCAAACTCCAGGATCCCAAACCCAGCACCCCAAACTCATCACTCAGCACCCCAAACCCAGCACCCCAAACCCAGCCCCCCAAACCCAGCACCCCAAACCCAGCACCCAGCACCCATCACCCAGCACTCCAAACCCATCACCCAGCCCCCCAAACCCAGCACCCCACACCCAGCACCCCCAAATTCCAGGATCCCCAAACCCAGCACCCAGCACCCCAAACGCAGCACCCTCAAATTCCAGCATCCCCAAACCCAGCACCCCAAACCCAGCACCCAGCACCCCAAACCCAGCACCCCCAAATTCCAGCATCCCCAAACCCAGCACCCAGCCCTCCAAACCCAGCACCCAGCACCCCAAACCCATCACCCAGCCCCCCAAACCCAGCACCCCAAACCCATCACCCAGCACCCCAAACCCAGCACCCCCAAATTCCAGGATCCCCAAACCCAGCACCCAGCACCCCAAACCCAGCACCCAGCACTCCAAACCCAGCACCCCAAACCCAGCACCCCAAACCCAGCACCCAGCACCCAGCACCCAGCCCCCCAAACCCAGCACCCCAAACCCATCACCCAGCACCCCAAACCCATCACCCAGCCCCCCAAACCCAGCACTCCAAACCCATCACCCAGCCCCCCAAACCCAGCACCCCATACCCAGCACCCCAAACCCATCACCCAGCACCCCAAACCCAGCACCCATCACCCAGCACCCCACACCCATCACCCAGCACCCCAAACCCAGCACCCCCAAATTCCAGGATCCCCAAACCCAGCACCCAGCACCCCAAACCCAGCACCCCAAACCCAGCACCCAGCACTCCAAACGCAGCACCCTCAAATTCCAGCATCCCCAAACCCAGCACTCCAAACCCATCACCCAGCACCCCAAACCCAGCACCCCAAACCCAGCACCCATCACCCAGCACTCCAAACCCATCACCCAGCACCCCAAACCCATCACCCAGCACCCCAAACCCAGCACCCCAAACCCAGCACCCAGCACCCAGCACCCAGCACCCAGCCCCCCAAACCCAGCACCCCAAACCCATCACCCAGCACCCCAAACCCCAAACCCATCACCCAGCACCCCAAACCCAGCACCCCAAACCCAGCACCCCAAACCCAGCACCCCCAAATTCCAGGATCCCCAAACCCATCACCCAGCCCCCCAAACCCAGCACCCATCACCCCAAATCCCATCACCCAGCACCCCAAACCCATCACCCATCACCCAGCACCCACTTGATCTCCTTCTCGATCTGCTGCTGCTCCCTCATCATCTTGCCCAGCTCCTTCTTGCGGTCCTTGAGCTCGTCCTCCACCCTGTCCATCCTCTTCTTGTCCTTGTCGATCTCGCGGTTCTTCAGCCCCAGCTCCTTGTTGAGCTTCTCGATCTCGGCCTCGTTGTGGAAGAGTTTGAAAAGCTGCAGCTGCACCTGGGCCCGAACCACCTCATCCTTCAGGCGCTGGTACCGATCGGCCTGGGGGAGGGACAGAGGGAGGGAGGGGACACTGGGACACGGCCCGGGGCCACCACCGGGGCCACTGGGACCAGCCTGGGGCTGGCCACGAGCTTCCTAAACCCAGAGCTCAGCCTGGGGCTGGCCAGGACCTTCCTAAACCCAGAGCTCAGCCTGGGGCTGGCCACGACATTCCCAAACCCAGAGCTCAGCCTGGGGCTGGCCACGAGCTTCCTAAACCCAGAGCTCAGCCTGGGGCTGGCCACGAGCTTCCTAAACCCAGAACTTGGACCTGGTTCTATCCAGGACCTTCCTAAACCCAGAGCTCAGCCTGGTTCTATCCAGGAGCTTCCTAAACCCAGAGCTCAGCCTGGGGCTGGCCACGACCTTCCTAAACCCAGAGCTCAGCCTGGGGCTGGCCACGACCTTCCTAAACCCAGAGCTCAGCCTGGGGCTGGCCACGAGCTTCCTAAACCCAGAGCTCAGCCTGGGGCTGGCCACGAGCTTCCTAAACCCAGAGCTCAGCCTGGGGCTGGCCACGACATTCCTAAACCCAGAGCTCAGCCTGGGGCTGGCCACGGGCTTCCTAAACCCAGAGCTCAGCCTGGTTCTATCCAGGAGCTTCCTAAACCCAGAGCTCAGCCTGGGGCTGGCCAGGACCTTCCTAAACCCAGAACTTGGGCCTGGGTCTCTCCAGGAACTTCTCAAATCCAGAACTTGGGCCTGGTTCTATCCAGGACCTTCCCAAACCCAGAACTTGGGCCTGGTTCTATCCAGGAGCTTCCCAAACCCAGAACTTGGGCCTGGTTCTATCCAGGAGCTTCTCAAATCCAGAACTTGGGCCTGGTTCTATCCAGGACCTTCCCAAACCCAGAACTTGGGCCTGGTTCTATCCAGGAGCTTCCCAAACCCAGAACTTGGGCCTGGTTCTATCCAGGACCTTCCCAAACCCAGAACTTGGGCCTGGTTCTATCCAGGAGCTTCCCAAACCCAGAACTTGGGCCTGGTTCTATCCAGGACCTTCCCAAACCCAGAACTTGGGCCTGGTTCTATCCAGGACCTTCCTAAACCCAGAACTTGGGCCTGGTTCTATCCAGGAATTTTCCTGCCCCTGGGTTCTGTCCAGAACCTTCCCCACCCCCCTGGCTGTTTCCAGAAGGTTCCCAATCCCCCTGGCTGTTTCCAGAACCTTCCCCACCCCCCTGGCTGTTTCCAGAAGGTTCCCCATCCCCCTGGCTGTTTCCAGAACCTTCCCCACCCCCCTGGCTGTTTCCAGAAGGTTCCCAATCCCCTTGGCTGTTTCCAGAAGGTTCCCAATCCCCCTTGGCTGTTTCCAGAACCTTCCCCACCCCCTGGCTGTTTCCAGAACCTTCCCCACCCCCCTGGCTGTTTCCAGACCCTTCCCCACCCCCTTGGCTGTTTCCAGAAGGTTCCCAATCCCCTTGGCTGTTTCCAGAAGGTTCCCAATCCCCCTGGCTGTTTCCAGAAGGTTCCCCATCCCCCTTGGCTGTTTCCAGAAGGTTCCCCACCCCCTGGCTGTTTCCAGAAGGTTCCCCACCCCCCTGGCTGTTTCCAGAAGGTTCCCCACCCCCCTGGCTGTTTCCAGAAGGTTCCCCATCCCTGGTTCTATTCAGGAGTTTTCCAAGCCCTGAGTTTTTCTAGAACCTTCTCCATCCCTGCCTCTGACCAGTTTTCCTGCCCCCTGGCTGTTTCCAGAACCTTCCCCACCCCCTTGGCCGTTTCCAGAAGGTTCCCACCCCCCTGGCTGTTTCCAGAAGGTTCCCCATCCCCCTGGCTGTTTCCAGAACCTTCCCCACCCCCCTGGCTGTTTCCAGAACCTTCCCCACCCCCCTGGCTGTTTCCAGAACCTTCCCCTCCTCCCTGTTTCCAGAAGGTTCCCCACGCCCCTTGGCTGTTTCCAGAAGGTTCCCCATCCCCCTTGGCTGTTTCCAGAAGGTTCCCCAAGCCCGTCCCCACCTCCTCCTTCTCCTGCTTGGCCTCCTTGCGCTCGGCCGCGATGTTTTTCTTGCGGTGATAATTGAACTGCGTGTCCTCCTCGGCCTTGACCATCTCCTTCTTGCGCTTGTCGTACTCGGGGGCCAGTTCCCCCGAGCGGCTGATCTCCTCAAACAGCGCCGTGCGCTCCTTGGGGTTCTTCATGGCGATGGACTCCACTGCTCCCTGGGGAAAACGGGATCAGAAATGTTCCTAAATCCCCTGGGCAATGCTCCTAAATCCCTGTGAGAGATCCCTGAACTCCTGTATGGGATCCCCACAGCCCTGCTGATCTCCTCAAACAGCGCCGTGCGCTCCTTGGGGTTCTTCATGGCGATGGACTCCACTGCTCCCTGAAACAGGGGAGTGAGAGATGTGCCTAAATCCCCTGGGCAATGATCCTAAAGCACTACATCCCTGTGAGAGATCCCTAAATCCCTGTATGGGATCCCCACAGCCCTGCTGATCTCCTCAAACAGCGCCGTGCGCTCCTTGGGGTTCTTCATGGCGATGGACTCCACTGCTCCCTGGGGAAAACGGGATCAGAAATGTTCCTAAATCCCCTGGGCAATGATCCTAAAGCACTGAGAGCAATGTTCCTAAATCCCCACAGCCCTGCTGATCTCCTCAAACAGCGCCGTGCGCTCCTTGGGGTTCTTCATGGCGATGGACTCCACTGCTCCCTGGGGAAAACGGGATCAGAAATGCTCCTAAATCCCCTGGGCAATGATCCTAAATCACTGAGAGCAATGTTCCTAAATCCCCACAGCCCTGCTGATCTCCTCAAACAGCGCCGTGCGCTCCTTGGGGTTCTTCATGGCTATAGACTCCACTGCTCCCTGGGGAAAACGGGATCAGAAATGTTCCTAAACCCCCTGGGGGAAATGTTCCTAAATCCCCTGGGGGAAATGTTCCTAAATCCCTGAAATGAACCTAAATCCCTGGGAAATGTTCCTAATTCCCCTGGGGGCAACGTTCCTAAATCCCTGAAATGAACCTAAATCCCTGGGAAATGTTCCTAAATCCCCTGGGGGAAACGTTCCTAAATCCCTGAAATGAACCTAAATCCCTGGGGGAAATGTTCCTAAATCCCCTGGGGGAAATGTTCCTAAATCCCTGAAATGAACCTAAATCCCTGGGAAATGTTCCTAAATCCCCTGGGGGAAATGTTCCTAAATCCCTGAAATGAACCTAAATCCCTGGGGGAAATGTTCCTAAATCCCCTGGGGGCAACGTTCCTAAATCCCTGAAATGAACCTAAATCCCTGGGGGAAATGTTCCTAAATCCCCTGGGGGAAATGTTCCTAAATCCCTGAAATGAACCTAAATCCCTGGGAGAAATGTTCCTAAATCCCTGAAATGAACCTAAATCCCTGGGGCAAATGTTCCTAAATCCCTGAAATGAACCTAAATCCCTGGGAAATGTTCCTAAATCCCTGGGGGAAATGTTCCTAAATCCCCTGGGGGAAACGTTTCTAAATCCCTGAAATGAACCTAAATCCCTGGGGGAAATGTTCCTAAATCCCCTGGGGGCAACGTTCCTAAATCCCTGAAATGAACCTAAATCCCTGGGGGAAATGTTCCTAAATCCCCTGGGGGAAATGTTCCTAAATCCCTGAAATGTTCCTAAATCCCCTGGGGGAAATGTTCCTAAATCCCCTGGGGGAAATGTTCCTAAATCCCCTGGGGGAAATGTTCCTAAATCCCTGAAATGAACCTAAATCCCTGGGGGAAATGTTCCTAAATCCCCTGGGGGCAATGCTCCTAAATCCCCTGGGGGAAATGTTCCTAAATCCCTGAAATGAACCTAAATCCCTGGGGCAAATGTTCCTAAATCCCTGAAATGAACCTAAATCCCTGGGAAATGTTCCTAAATCCCTGGGGGAAATGTTCCTAAATCCCCTGGGGGAAACGTTTCTAAATCCCTGAAATGAACCTAAATCCCTGGGGGAAATGTTCCTAAATCCCCTGGGGGCAACGTTCCTAAATCCCTGAAATGAACCTAAATCCCTGGGGGAAATGTTCCTAAATCCCCTGGGGGAAATGTTCCTAAATCCCTGAAATGTTCCTAAATCCCCTGGGGGAAATGTTCCTAAATCCCCTGGGGGAAATGTTCCTAAATCCCTGAAATGAACCTAAATCCCTGGGGGAAATGTTCCTAAATCCCCTGGGGGCAATGCTCCTAAATCCCCTGGGGGAAATGTTCCTAAATCCCTGAAATGAACCTAAATCCCTGGGGGAAATGTTCCTAAATCCCCTGGGGGAAATGTTCCTAAATCCCTGAAATGTTCCTAAATCCCTGGGGCAAATGTTCCTAAATCCCTGAAATGAACCTAAATCCCTGGGAAATGTTCCTAAATCCCTGGGGGAAATGTTCCTAAATCCCCTGGGGGAAACGTTTCTAAATCCCTGAAATGAACCTAAATCCCTGGGGGAAATGTTCCTAAATCCCCTGGGGGAAATGTTCCTAAATCCCTGAAATGAACCTAAATCCCTGGGAAATGTTCCTAAATCCCCTGGGGAAAATGTTCCTAAATCCCAGAAATGAACCTAAATCCCTGGAGGAAATGTTCCTAAATCCCCTGGGGAAAATGTTCCTAAATCCCCTGGGGGAAATGTTCCTAAATCCCTGAAATGAACCTAAATCCCTGGGGGCAACGTTCCTAAATCCCCTGGGGGCAACGTTCCTAAATCCCTGAAATGAACCTAAATCCCTGGGGTAAATGTTCCTAAATCCCCTGGGGGAAATGTTCCTAAATCCCTGAAATGAACCTAAATCCCTGGGAAATGTTCCTAAATCCCCTGGGGGCAACGTTCCTAAATCCCTGAAATGAACCTAAATCCCTGGGGGAAATGTTCCTAAATCCCCTGGGGGCAACGTTCCTAAATCCCTGAAATGAACCTAAATCCCTGGGAAATGTTCCTAAATCCCCTGGGGGAAATGTTCCTAAATCCCTGAAATGAACCTAAATCCCTGGGAAATGTTCCTAAATCCCCTAGGGGAAATGTTCCTAAATCCCCCGGGGGAAATGTTCCTAAATCCCTGAAATGAACCTAAATCCCTGGGAAATGTTCCTAAATCCCCTGGGGGAAATGTTCCTAAATCCCCTGGGGGCAACGTTCCTAAATCCCTGAAATGAACCTAAATCCCTGGGAAATGTTCCTAAATCCCCTGGGGGAAATGTTCCTAAATCCCCTGGGGGCAACGTTTCTAAATCCCTGAAATGAACCTAAATCCCCTGGGGGAAATGTTCCTAAATCCCCTGGGGGAAAATGTTCCTAAATCCCTGAAATGAACCTAAATCCCTGGGAAATGTTCCTAAATCCCCTGGGGGAAATGTTCCTAAATCCCTGGGGAAAATGTTCCTAAATCCCCTGGGGGAAATGTTCCTAAATCCCTGAAATGAACCTAAATCCCTGGGGGAAATGTTCCTAAATCCCCTGGGGGCAACGTTCCTAAATCCCTGAAATGAACCTAAATCCCTGGGGGAAATGTTCCTAAATCCCCTGGGGGCAACGTTCCTAAATCCCTGAAATTAACCTAAATCCCTGGGGGAAATGTTCCTAAATCCCTGGGGGCAATGTTCCTAAATCCCCTGGGGGAAACGTTCCTAAATCCCTGAAATTAACCTAAATCCCTGGGGGAAATGTTCCTAAATCCCCTGGGGGAAATGTTCCTAAATCCCCTGGGGGCAACGTTCCTAAATCCCTGAAATGACCCTAAATCACTGGGGGAAATGTTCCTAAATCCCCTGGGGGAAATGTTCCTAAATCCCTGGGGGCAACGTTCCTAAATCCCTGAAATGTTCCTAAATCCCTGGGGGAAATGTTCCTAAATCCCCGGGGGAAATGTTCCTAAATCCCCTGGGGCAAATGTTCCTAAATCCCTGAAATGAACCTAAATCCCTGGGAAATGTTCCTAAATCCCCTGGGGGCAATGTTCCTAAATCCCTGGGAAATGTTCCTAAATCCCCTGGGGGAAATGTTCCGAAATCCCCTGGGGGCAACGTTCCTAAATCCCTGAAATGAACCTAAATCCCTGGGGGAAATGTTCCTAAATCCCCTGGGGGAAATGTTCCTAAATCCCCTGGGGGCAACGTTCCTAAATCCCTGAAATGAACCTAAATCCCTGGGGGAAATGTTCCTAAATCCCCTGGGGGAAATGTTCCTAAATCCCCTGGGGGGAAACGTTCCTAAATCCTACAAGGCATCCCTAAATCCCTGCTGATTTCCTGCTGTGCTCCCCCCCCGCCCCCCAAAGGCTCCTAAACCCCCAAATCCGCACCTGGAAGACGAGGAAGTTCCTGGCCTTGATGAGGATCCCGAGTTTCTCCAGCTCCTCGCTGTACTCGCTCAGCTGCACCACGCGGTTGTTGATCTTGTACTCCGAGGAGCTGCCTGGGAGGGGAAATGTGGGGAGTCAGGGGGGCTCCCCTAAATCTAAACACCCCCAAAATGGGACCCCCGAACCCCAAACATCCCAAAATGGGACCCCCGAACCCCAAACACCCCAAAATGTGACCCCAAACACCCCAAAATGGGACCCCCCAAACCCCAAACACCCCAAAATGGGACCCCAAACACCCCAAAATGGGACCCCTAAACACCCCCAAAATGGGACCCCCGAACCCCAAACATCCCAAAATGTGACCCCCGAATCCCCAGCACCCCAAAATGTGACCCCAAACACCCCAAAATGGGACCCCCGAACACCCCAAAATGTGACCCCCAAATGGGACCCCAAAACCCCAAACACCCCAAAATGTGACCCCCAAATCCCCAAACACCCCAAAATGGGACCCCCGAACCCTAAACACCCCAAAATGGGACCCCCGAATCCCCAACACCCCAAAATGTGACCCCAAACACCCCAAAATGTGACCCCAAATCCCAAACACCCCAAAATGTGACCCCAAAGTCTAAACACACCAAAATGGGATCAATGAACCCCAAACACCCCAAAATGGGACCCCCAAAGCCTAAACACCCCCAAAATGTGGTCTATGAACCCTAAACACCCCAAAATGTGACCCCTCAGCCCTAAACACCCCAAAATGTGACCCCCAAATCTTAAACACACCAAAATGTGATCTCTGAACCCCAAACACCCCAAAATGTGACTCCAGAACCCTAAACACCCCCAAAATGGGACCCCCGAACCCCAAACACCCCAAAATGGGACCCCCGAATCCCCAGCACCCCAAAATGTGACCCCAAACACCCCAAAATGGGACCCCAAACACCCCAAAATGGGACCCCCGAACCCTAAACACCCCAAAATGGGACCCCCGAACCCTAAACACCCCAAAATGGGACCCCCGAACCCTAAACACCCCCAAAATGGGACCCCCGAATCCTAAACACTCCCAAAATGGGACCCCCGAATCATAAACACCCCAAAATGGGACCCCAAATCCCAAACACCCCAAAATGTGACCTCAAAGTCTAAACACACCAAAATGTGATCAATGAACCCCAAACACCCCAAAATGTGACCCCCAAACACCCCAAAATGGGACCCCCAAAGCCTAAACACCCCAAAATGTGATCTCTGAACCCCAAACACCCCAAAATGTGACTCCAGAACCCTAAACACCCCCAAAATGGGACCCCCGAACCCTAAACACCCCCAAAATGGGACCCCCGAATCCTAAACACCCCCAAAATGGGACCCTCGAATCATAAACACCCCAAAATGGCTCCCCCAAATCTAAACACCCCAAAATGGGGCCCCCAAACCCTAAACACCCCAAAATGGGACCCCCAAATCCTAAACACCCCAAAATCCGCCGGTTCCCCCCAAAATCCACAGATTTGTCCCCAAAACCCCTTTGTTTCCCACCAAACTCTCATTTTTCCCCAGAAATCCCCAAGTTTTCCCTCAAAATCCACAGATTTCTCTCCAAAATCCACGGGTTTTATCCCCAA
Organism: Acridotheres tristis; assembly: GCA_037013685.1. Lineage (NCBI taxonomy): Eukaryota > Metazoa > Chordata > Aves > Passeriformes > Sturnidae > Acridotheres > Acridotheres tristis. Next base: position 2,129,719 of record CM072916.1, read on the forward strand.
AATCCACGGGTTTTTTCCCCCAAATCCACGGGTTTTTTCCCCAAAATCCACGGGTTTTTTCCCCCAAATCCACGGGTTTTATCCCCAAAATCCACGGGTTTTTTCCCCAAATCCACGGGTTTTTCCCCCAAATCCACGGGTTTTTCCCCCAAATCCACGGGTTTTTTCCCCCAAATCCACGGGTTTTTTCCCCAAAATCCACGGGGTTTTTTCCCCCAAATCCGCGGGTTTTTTCCCCAAAATCCACATATTTCTTCCCCCAAAATCCACGGGTTTTTTCCCCAAAATCCACGGGTTTCTCCCCAAAATCCACGGGTTTTTTCCCCAAAATCCACATATTTCTTCCCCCAAAATCCACGGGTTTTTTCCCCAAAATCCACGGGTTTTTTCCCCCAAATCCACGGGTTTTTTCCCCAAAATCCACGGGATTTTTCCCCAAAATCCACATATTTCTTCCCCCAAAATCCACGGGTTTTTTCCCCAAAATCCACGGGTTTTTTCCCCAAAATCCACACATTTCTTCCCCCAAAATTCACAGGGATTTCCCCCCAAAACCCACAGATTTCACCTCCCATTTTTCCCTCCAAAATTTACAAATTTCCCCCCAAAATCCACACGTTTTCCCCTTCAAAATCCACGAATTTCTCCCCCAAAAATCCCCACGTTTCCCCTCAAATTCCCGGAGTTTCTCTCCGAAACCTCCACGTTTCCCCCTAAAATCCCTGAGTTTTCCCCCCAAAACCCCCGGGCTTCCTTCCAAAATCCACAGATTTCTCCCCAAAACCCCTTTGTTTCCCCCCAAACTCTCATTTTTCCCCAGAAATCCCCGGGTTTTCCCTCAAAATCCACAAATTTCTCTCCAAAATCCACGAGTTTCTCCCCAAAATTCACATGTTTTTTCCCCCAAATCCGCGGGTTTTTTCCCCCAAATCCGCGGGTTTTTCCCCCAAATCCGCGGGTTTTTTCCCCAAAATCCACGGGTTTTTCCCCCAAATCCGCGGGTTTTTTCCCCAAAATCCACGAGTTTTTCCCCCAAAATCCACGGGTTTTTTCCCCAAAATCCATGGGTTTCTCCCCAAAATCCACGGATTTTTTCCCCAAAATCCACGGGTTTTTTCCCCAAAATCCACGGGTTTTTTCCCCAAAATCCACGGGTTTTTTCCCCAAAATCCACGGGTTTTTTCCCCCAAATCCACGGGTTTTTTCCCCAAAATCCACGGGTTTTTTCCCCAAATCCACACATTTCTTCCCCCAAAACCCACTGGGATTGCCCCCCAAAACCCACAGATTTCACCTCCCGTTTTTCCCTCCAAAATTTACAAATTTCCCCCCAAAATCCACAGGTTTTCCCCTTCAAAATCCACGAATTTCTCCCCCAAAAATCCCCACGTTTCCCCTCAAATTCCCGGAATTTCTCTCCAAAACCTCCAACTTTCCCCCTAAAATCCCTGAGTTTCCCCCCCAAAATTCGTTTTTCCCCCCAAAACCCCCGGGTTTCCTTCCAAAATCCCCGGATTTCTCCCCAAAACCCCCCGTGGTTTCCCCCAAATTCTGCACATTTACCCCCAAATTCCACAGATTCCCCCCCAAACCCCCCCATTTCCTCTCCCAAACCTCCGTGTTTCCCCCCAAATTCTGCACATTTCCCCACCCAAATCCCTGCATTTCCTGCCCCAAACCCCCATTTCCCCCCAAATTCCGCAGATTCCCCCCCAAATCCCCCGTTTTATCCCCCAAACCCCCAGTTTTCCTCCCCAAACCCCCAATTTTTCCCCATTTCCCCCCCAAACCCCCCATTTTTCCCCATTTTCCCCCCCAAACCCCCCATTTTTCCCCGTTTTCCCCCCCAAACCCCCCATTTTTCCCCCCAAACCGCCCATTTTTCCCCGTTTTCCCCCCCAAACCCCTCTTTTCCCCCTCCCAAACCCCCATTTTTCCCCCGGTTTTCCCCCCTGTTTTTCCCCCCCAAACCCCCCCGTTTTTCCCCACTTTTCCCCCCCAAACCCCCCATTTTTCCCCCAAATTCCGCACATTTCCCTCCCCAAACCCCCCATTTTTCCCCCCCACACCCCCGTTTTCCCCATTTTTCCCCCCAAACCCCCCATTTTCCCCCGTTTTCCCCCCCAAACCCCCGTTTTCCCCCCCAAACTCCCCATTTTTCCCCCCCAAACCCCCCCATTTTTCCCCGTTTTCCCCCCCAACCCCCCATTTTTCCCCATTTTCCCCCCGTTTTCCCCCCCAAACCGCCCATTTTTCCCCGTTTCCCCCCCCAAACCCCTCTTTTTCCCCCCCAACCCCCCGTTTTTCCCCATTTTTCCCCCAAATTCCACACATTTCCCTCCCCAAACCCCCCGTTTTCCCCATTTTCCCCCCCAAAACCCCGTTTCCCCCATTTTCCCCCCCAAATCCCCCATTTTTCCCCGTTTTTCCCCCCAAATCCCCCATTCTTCCCCGTTTTTTCCCCCAAACCCTCGTTTCTCCCCATTTTCCCCCCCAAACCCCTGTTTCCCCCCCGTTTTCCCCATTTTTCCCCCCAAACCCCCCGTTTTTCCCCATTTTTCCCCCCCAAACCCCCCATTTTTCCCCCAAATTCCGCACATTTCCCTCCCCAAACCCCCCGTTTTCCCCATTTTCCCCCCCAAACCCCTGTTTCCCCCCCATTTTCCCCCCCAAATCCCCCATTTTTCCCCCCAAATCCCCCGTTTTTCCCCCCCAAACCCTCGTTTCTCCCCATTTTTCCCCCCAAACCTCTGTTTTCCCCCCCCGTTTTCCCCATTTTTCCCCCCCAAACCCCCCATCCCCCCCATTTTTCCCCGTTTCCCCCTCCCAAACCCCCATTTTTCCCCCGGATTCCCCCTGTTTTTCCCCCCCAAACACCCCCGTTTTTCCCCATTTTTCCCCCCCAACCCCCCCATTTTTCCCCCAAATTCCGCACATTTCCCTCCCCAAACCCCCCCATTTTCCCCCCCACACCCCCGTTTTCCCCCCCGTTTTCCCCATTTTTCCCCCCAAACCCCCCATTTTCCCCAACCCCCCATTTTTCCCCGTTTTCCCCCCCAAACCCCCGTTTTCCCCCCCAAACTCCCCATTTCTCCCCCAAACCCCCCGTTTTCCCCATTTTCCCCCCCAAACCCCCATTTTTCCCCGTTTCCCCCCCAAACTCCCCGTTTTCCCCGTTTCCCCCCCCAAACTCCCCGTTTTCCCCGTTTCCCCCCCAAACCCCCCATTTTTCCCCGTTTCCCCCCCAAACCCCCCATTTTTCCCCCCTAAACCCCCCGTTTTCCCCCCCAAACCCCCCATTTTTCCCCGTTTCCCCCCCCAAACTCCCCGTTTTCCCCGTTTCCCCCCCAAACCCCCCATTTTTCCCCGTTTCCCCCTGTTTCCCCCCCCAAACCCCCCATTTTTCCCCCCTAAACCCCCCGTTTTCCCCCCCAAACCCCCCATTTTTCCCCGTTTCCCCCCCCAAACTCCCCGTTTCCCCCTGTTTCCCCCCCAAACCCCCCATTTTTCCCCCCTAAACCCCCCGTTTTCCCCCCCAAAACCCCCATTTTTCCCCCGAAACCCCCCGTTTTCCCCCCAACCCCCCCTTTTCCCCCCCAAACCCCCCGTTTTCCCCGTTCCCCACTCACCCACGATGACGCGGGCGAAGGTGCGGTCCTCGGCGCCCTCCTCCGAGTACACCATGCTGACGAAGGCGCGGCTGGCCGCGGGTTTGCCCACGGGAGCGCCGTGGATCAGGTCCCGCAGCGTCTTCACGCGCAGGTTGCTCGTCTTCTCCCCCAGCACGAAGCTGATGGCGTCCATCAGGTTGGATTTGCCTGGGGGGCGCGGAGGGGACGGTCAGGGAGTGGGGGGAGGTGGGAGGGAAGCCTCGGGAATTGAGGTGGGGGGGATCTGGGGAATGAGGGGGGAGTTCAGGGAATGGAGGGTTTGGGGAAAATCTGGGAATGGGGGGCTGGGAGAGAGGCCCGGGAATTATTGAGGGACCCCAAGGAATGGGGGGACCCCAGGGAATTGAGGGGGAGTTCAGGGAATGGGGGAGTTGGGAGGGAAGCCTCGGGAATTGAGGGGGGATCAGGGGAATGAGGGGGGAGTTCGGGGAATAGAGAGTTTGGGGAAAATCTGGGAATGGGGGGCTGGGAGAGAGGCCCGGGAATTATTGGGGGACCCCAAGGAATGGGGGGCTTGGAGAGAGTCCAGAGGATTTAGGGGGGACCCCAGGGAAAGAGGGCGGAGTTCAGGGAATGGAGGGTTTGGGGGGAATCAGGGAATGGGGGGCTTGGAGAGAGCCCAGAGGATTTAGGGGGGACCCCAAGGAATAGGGGGGGGGGAGTTCAGGGAATGGGGGGAGGTGGGAGGGAAGCTCGGGAATGAGGGGGGAGTTCGGGGAATGGAGGGTTTGGGGGGAAAATCAAGGAATGGGGGACCTGGAGAGAGCCCCGGGAATTATTGGGGGACCCCAAGGAATGGGGGGACCCCATGAAACGGGGGGCTTGGAGAGAGCCCAGAGGATTTAGGGGGGACCCCAAGGAATGGGGGGGGGGAGTTCAGGGAATGGGGGGAGGTGGGAGGGAAGCCTCGGGAATTGAGGGGGGGGGGGGATCTGGGGAATGAGGGGGGAGTTCGGGGAATGGAGGATTTAGGGGGAAATCAGGGAATGGGGAGTTTGGAGGGAGCTTCGGGAATTATTGAGGGACCCCATGGAATGGGGGGGACCCCAGGGAATTGAGGGGGGACCCCAGGGAATGAGGGGCCTGGAGAGAGCCCCGGGAATTGAGAGGGGAGTCCAGGGAATGGGGTAACCCCAGGGAATTGAGGGGTGACCCCATGGAAAGAGGGGCTTGGAGGGAGCCCCGAGAATTATTGAGAGACTCCAGGGAATGTGAGGCTTGGAGGGAGCCCCGGGAATTGAGGGAGGGTCTCACGGAAAGAGGGAGGAGCTCGGGGAATGGAGGGTTTGGGGGGAAATCAGGGAATGGGGGGCTTGGAGGAATTTTTGGGGAGGGGAGGGGTGAGAGGAGATTGGGGGGAAACAGGGAATGTGGGGAGCAACGGGAATTATTGGGGGGAACCCATGGAATTGGGGGGGACCCCATGGAATGGGGGGCTTGGAGGGAGCCCAGAGGATTTAGGGGGGACCCCAGGGAATTGAGGGGAGAGTTCAGGGATTGGAGGTTTAGGGGGAAAATCAGGGAATGGGGAGCTTGGAGAGAGCCCCGGGAATTATTGGGGGACCCCAAGGAATGGGGGGACCCCAGGGAAAGAGGGGGGACCCCATGGAATGGGGGGCTTGGAGGGAGCCCAGAGAATAGAGAGGGGACCCCAGGGAAAGAGGGGGGAATCCAGGGAATGGAGGGTTTGGGGGGAATCTGGGAATGGGGGGCTGGGAGAGAGCCCCGGGAATTATTGAGGGACCCCAAGGAATGGGGGGACCCCAGGGAATTGAGGGGGGGACCCCATGGAGTGGGGGGCTTGGAGGGAGCCCAGAGGATTTAGGGGGGACCCCAGGGAAAGAGGGGGGAGTTCAGGGAATGGAGAGTTTAGAGGGAAATCGGGGAATGGGGGCTTGGAGAGAGCCCCGGGAAATACTGGGGGACCCCGTGGAATGGGGGGACCCCCCGGAACGGGGGGCTTGGAAAGAGCCCAGAGAATTGAGAGGGGAGTCCAGGGAATGGGGGGACCCCAGAGAATTGAGGGGGGACCCCATGGAAACAGGGGGGAGTTCAGGGGATGGAGGGTTTGGGGGAAATCTGGGAATGGGGGGCTTGGAGGGAGCCCAGAGGATTCATGAGGGACCCCAGGGAAAGAGTGAGGAGTTCAGGGAATGAAGGATTTAGGGGGAAAATCAGGGAATGGAGGGCTTGTAGAAAGCCCTGAGAATTGAGAGGGGAGTCCAGGGAATGGGGTAACCCCAGGGAATTGAGAGGTGACCCCATGGAAAGAGGGGCTTGGAGGGAGCCCCGAGAATGATTGAGAGACTCCAGGGAATGTGAGGCTTGGAGGGAGCCCCGGGAATTGAGGGAGGGTCTCACGGAAAGAGGGAGGAGTTCGGGGAATGGAGGGTTTAGAGGGAAATCAGGGAATGGGGGGCTTGGAGGGAGCCCCGGGAATTTTTGGGGGATCCCAAGGAAAGAGGAAGGAGCAAATCCAAGGAATGGGAGGGAAGAGCTGAGGGGAGACCCCAGGGTGTGCGGGGGGGGGTGAAGGGGAATGGGGGGTCCCCAAACCTTAGGAAGGACCCCAGGGAATGGGGAATCCTCCCGGGCAGTGCGGGAGGAGGAAACAGAAGCGGGGCCTCGTAAAGAATTCGGGGTCACCCCTCAAACCATCACGGGAGCGGCCTTGACCCCCAACGAGATCCCCCCCGGGACTCACCGGAGCCATTGGGGCCGATGATGGCGGTGAAGCGGCGGAAGGGCCCGATGATCTGCCGGCCTTTGTACGACTTGAAGTTCTCGATCTCGATGAGCTTCAGGAAGCCCATGGTGGGGCCGGGAGGGTCCCGGGGGTCTGAGGGGGTCTTGGGGGTCTCGGGCCGAAGCCGCGGCCGGAGGGCGGGAAAGCGGCGGCTGCGGCGGCCGCTGAGGGACGGGGCGCTGCGCCTCGTGATTGGCTCCTGCTGCTGTCAATCATCGCATTAACCCCGCCTCCCCTCCTCTGATAGGTCGGCGGTTCCCAGTGTGGCGCCAAGCCTCACGATTGGCTGAGACCGCTGTCAATCTTTACCTCAACCCCGCCTTCTCGCTTCCCATTGGCCGCCGGTTTGAAGGCAGGGTTGGTGGCGCGAGCGAGCTCATTTCCATGGAATGTACCAAGTCTTGACGGAGGGAGGGGGAGAGCAGGGGGAGGATTGGAATGGGCCGCCCCGTCGCCATGGGAACGGGGGGAGGTAATGGCGGCAAAGGGCGCCGCAAATTGGGGGATTTTCGGTAAAAGTTGGAGGATTTTCGGTAAAAATTTACTTTCTTGGGGGATTTTCGGTAAAAATCAGCTTTCCTGGTGATCGGGATAAAAAAACCTTGGCACAAGACTCATTGCTCAAGGTTTTTTCCAGTCAGAATGATTATACGGTTCCAAGATCATCCATTAACTTGAAATAATAAACAGTAACTTAACGATGAGTGTGTGCTTTTAAAATATATATTACTTTCACGTTATTCCTTTCTGTAGACGTCTGTTTACTTCAAATCAAAGTTGCTAAATGTTTATACAGCCGGGATTACGAAGTACCACTCCAACCTAATAAATCTATATCGTCTCCTATCAACAAAAATTAAATCAGGACTTTTTATATGAGTATGTAACCTCATGCCCATATAACCTGAATCACACCTTTTCGTACCTATATAACCAGAATTATAAGCTTTATACCTATATAATCTAGTAAAAATAGTTTTTTATGTAGGCTAATGACGAGTATGTGGTTAACTAGTTCCTTAATGCCTAATTAAAAAAAAATAAGAAAGAATTCATCAGGTGGATAGCTTTAGAGATAGATAAGTGTTGTACTAATGAGAAATTGGCAAATGTGAAGCCAATCAGCCCCAAATCACAGCACAATAAAGAAACACCTGCTCTGCAGACGCTGGTCTATGGCAATTTATTTCCACCTGTGATAATTGATAAAAGATTCGTGTTTAATCACAAAAGCATTGGGGTTTGTATAAACCAGAATACTAAGCTCTGAAGTGAAGCATGGACACTAGATGAAGAAAATTATAGAATAAAATTATTCTGCTTGAGATCACCTTTTTATGGTTTATTACGCTACATTATATTATATCATATTTTCTAAATAAGTTGTATCAGCTGCCAGCTTGCAAAATCAGACTTCCCAAAAAGCCCTTCCTGCCTTTGTCTGATCAATGCTGCCTATCCCAAAAACCAGACTCCCAGAACTTCTCTGGTGGTTATCTACAAGGATGTTTATTCAACCACCACTGCTTATGACAACAAAAATCCAAAAAATTATTGATTACAACGAGAAACCACAGTATAAGAAGAGGCTGCAAACCGAGGTTTGGTGGAGCGTGGAGTGGGCGGTGACCCCTCACGTTCCCCAGCTTGCTCTGTCTATATCAAATAAAGCACTCTGAATTTTGCTGAATATCGAGACTTTTGTCAGTCATTTATAACAACTCTGTGACCTCAAAGGTCATTTCCAACCCCGTTAATTCTGTATTTGTCCCCCATCACCCTCAGAGGGTTCCATTCCCACCCCCATCCATCCCCTGGGCTCCATTTTCCCCTCACCACCCCCAAGGGCTCCATTTCCCCCCATTTTCCCCTCAAAGGCTCCATTTCTCTCCATTTTCCCCTCACAGACACCATTTTTTCCCTGAACTGCCCCTCAAAAACCCTCAGGAGTCATTTTGCTCTTCACCAGCCCCTCACAGGCTCTGTTTGTCCCTTGTCACCTCACAGGCTCCATTTTCCCCTCACCACCCTCAAGGGCTCCATTTCCCCCCAATTTTCCCCTTTTCGCCTTTTTCACCCCATTTTCCCTTCACAGGCTCCATTTCCCCCTTTTTCCCCTCATGGGCTCCATTTCCCCCCATTTTCCCCTCACAGGCTCCATTTTCCCCTTTTTCCCCCTCGCAGGCTCCATTTTCCCCCTTTTTCCCCTCACAGGCTCCATTTCCCCCCTTTTCCCCCTCGCAGGCTCCATTTTCCCCCTTTTTCCCCCTCGCAGGCTCCATTTTCCCCCTTTTTCCCCTCACAGGCTCCATTTCCCCCCATTTTCCCCCTCACAGGCTCCATTTTCCCCCTTTTTCCCCTCACAGGCTCCATTTCCCCCCTTTTTCCCCCTCGCAGGCTCCATTTCCCCCCTTTTCCCCTCATGGGATGCATTTCCCCCCTTTTTCCCCTCACAGGCTCCATTTCCCCCCTTTTTCCCTCATGGGCTCTGTTTGTCCCCTCAGTTTCCCCCCAGACCCCTCAGGCGCCATTTCCCCCTCAGCTGCCACCACAGGTAGGACTCCATGACCTCAAAGCTCATTTCCAACCCTGTTAATTGTGTATTTGTCCCCCATCACCCTCAAAAGGATCCATTTCCACCCCCATCTCTCCCCAGGGCTCCATTTCCCCCTGTTTCCCCCTTATAGGTTCCATTTTCTCCCCATTTTCCCCTCACAGGCTCCATTTCCCCCCTTTTTCCCCTCACGGGCTCCATTTTCCCCCTTTTTCCCCTCACAGGCTCCATTTTCCCCCATTTTCCCCTCACAGGCTCCATTTTCCCCCTTTTTCCCCTCACGGGCTCCATTTCCCCCCTTTTTCCCCTCACAGGCTCCATTTCCCCCCTTTTTCCCCTCACGGGCTCCATTTCCCCCATTTTCCCCTCACAGGCTCCATTTCCCCCCTTTTTCCCTCATGGGCTCCATTTCTCCCCTCAGTTCCCCCCAAACCCCTCAGGCGCCATTTCCCCCTCATGGCCACCACAGGTAGGACTCCATGACCTCAAAGCTCTTTTCCAACCCTGTTAATTCTATATTTGTCCCCCATCACCCTCAAAAGGATCCATTTCCACCCCATCCCTCCCCAGGGCTCCATTTCCCCCTGTTTCCCCCTTATAGGTTCCATTTTCTCCCCATTTTCCCCTCACAGGCTCCATTTCCCCCTTTTTCCCCTCACAGGCTCCATTTCCCCTCTTTTTCCCCTCACAGGCTCCATTTTCCCCCTTTTTCCCCTCATGGGATGCATTTCCCTCCATTTTCCCTTCACAGGCTCCATTTCCCCCCTTTTTCCCTCATGGGCTCTGTTTGTCCCCTCAGTTTCCCCCCAGACCCCTCAGGTGCCATTTCCCCCTCATGGCCACCACAGGTAGGACTCCATGACCTCAAAGCTCATTTCCAACCCTGTTAATTCTGTATTTGTCCCCCATCACCCTCAAAAGGATCCATTTCCACCCCCATCTCTCCCCAGGGCTCCATTTTCCCCTGTTTCCCCCTTATAGGTTCCATTTTCCCCCCCTTTTCCCCTCACAGGCTCCATTTTCTCCCTGAAATACCCTCAAACCCCTCAGGCACCATTTGGCCTTCACCAACCCCTCACAGGCTCCATTTCCCCCCTTTTTCCCCTCATGGGCTCCATTTCTCCCCTCAGTTTCCCCTCAAACCCCTCAGGCGCCATTTCCCCCTCCTTGCCACCACAGGTAGGACTCCATGATCTCAAAGCTCATTTCCAACCCTGTTAATTCTGTATTTGTCCCCCATCACCCTCAAAAGGATCCATTTCCACCCCCATCTCTCCCCAGGGCTCCATTTCCCCCTGTTTCCCCCTTATAGGTTCCATTTTCTCCCCATTTTCCCCTCACAGGCTCCATTTCCCCCCTTTTTCCCCTCACAGGCTCCATTTTCCCCCTTTTTCCCCTCACGGGCTCCATTTCCCCCCTTTTTCCCCTCATGGGCTCCATTTCTCCCCTCAGTTCCCCCCAAACCCCTCAGGCGCCATTTCCCCCTCAGCTGCCACCACAGGTAGGACTCCATGACCTCAAAGCTCTTTTCCAACCCTGTTAATTCTATATTTGTCCCCCACCACCCTCAAAAGGATCCATTTCCACCCCATCCCTCCCCAGGGCTCCATTTCCCCCTTTTTCCCCTCACAGGCTCCATTTTCCCCCTTTTTCCCCTCACAGGCTCCATTTCCCCCTTTTTCCCCTCACAGGCTCCATTTTCTCCCTGAAATACCCTCAAACCCCTCAGGCACCATTTGGCCTTCACCAACCCCTCACAGGCTCCATTTTCCCCTCACCACCCCCAAGGGCTCCATTTCCCCCCATTTTTCCCCTCAAGCGCTCAATTTCTCTCCATTTTCCCCTCACAAACACCATTTTCTCCCTGAACTGCCCCTCAAAAACCCTCAGGAGTCATTTTGCTCTTCACCAGCCCCTCACAGGCTCTGTTTGTCCCTTGTCACCTCACAGGCTCCATTTTCCCCTCACCACCCTCAAGGGCTCCATTTTCCCCCAGTTTTCCCCTTTTCTCCTTTTTCACCCCATTTTCCCCTCACAGGCTCCATTTTCTCTTCTTTCTCCCCTCATGGGCTCCATTTCCACCCATTTTCCCCTCAAAGGCTCCATTTTCTCTTCCTTTTCCCCTCATGGGCTCCGTTTCTCCCCTCAGTTTCCCCTCAAACTCCTCAGGCGCCATTTCCCCCTCATGGCCACCACAGGTAGGACTCCATGACCTCAAAGCTCATTTCCAACCCCGTTAATTCTGTATTTGTCCCCCATCACCCTCAAAAGGATCCATTTCCACCCCCATCCCACCCCAGGGCTCCATTTTCCCCTGTTTCCCCCTTATAGGTTCCATTTTCCCCCCATTTTGCCCTCACAGGCTCCATTTTCTCCCTGAAATACCCTCAAACCCCTCAGGCACCATTTGGCCTTCACCAACCCCTCACCGGCTCCATTTTCCCCTCACCACCCCATGGGCTCCATTTCCCCCCATTTTTCCCCTCAAGCGCTCAATTTCTCTCCATTTTCCCCTCACAAACACCATTTTCTCCCTGAACTGCCCCTCAAACCCCTCAGGCCCCATTTTACCTTAACCAACCCCTCATGGGCTCTGTTTGTCCCTTGGCACCTCACAGGCTCCATTTTCCCCTCACAGGCTCAATTTCCCCCCTTTTTCCCCTCATGGGCTCCATTTCCCCTCATTTTCCCCTCACAGGCTCCATTTCCCCCCTTTTCCCCTCATGGGCTCCATTTCCCCCCATTTTCCCCTCAAAGGCTCCATTTTCTCTTCCTTTTCCCCTCATGGGCTCCATTTCTCCCCTCAGTTTCCCTCCAAACCCCTCAGGCGCCATTTCCCCCTCATGGCCACCACAGGTAGGACTCCATGACCTCAAAGCTCATTTCCAACCCCGTTAATTCTGTATTTGTCCCCCATCACCCTCAAAAGGCTCCATTCCCACCCTCATCACCCTCAAGTTTCCATTTTCCCCTCATTTTTCCCTCATTTTTCCCTCATTTTCCCCTCACGGACACCATTTCTCCAAGCTGCCCCTAAACCCCTCAAGCTCCATTTCTCTCCCTCACCTTCCCAGGTCTCCCTTAAACTAGTTGCAAACCCCAATTAATTATATTTACTAAATACAAATATAATGAGAACAAGAAAAAAATATAAAGAGCCCCATAAATACGAGAACAGAAGGGAAAGAAAAAGCAGTCTGTGGATTTTATAATGGCTGTTCATTAAATTAAAAATGAGAACAGGAAAGGAATTAAAAAACCCCCATAAAGATAATGGAAAACTAAGGAAAAAATTTGAGGGTTTTTTTTGTAATGGCTGAAATAATGTAATTTTTTATGCTGCCATCCAAAAAAGAGGAATTAACACTGTTTTGACCTGTTTTGGGTGGTCCCGGATTTTGGTTTTGGGGGTTTGGGGGTACCAGCATCAATTTTGGGGTCCTGGGTAGTCCTAGCTCTGATCTGAGCCTCCCCAAACCGCTGATTTGCCCCCAAAATGGCAAAGTCTCACCCCCAAGAGGGATGGATTTCCCCTCAAAATTCTCATTTCTCCCCTAAAATCTCCCTTTTCCCTGCCAAAATTGTCTATATCCCCTAAATTTATCAGGTTCTCCCTGAAATTACTCTTTCTCCCCAAAACACTTTGCATCTTAGGCAAAAACCTTTATTTAACCCCAAAACTCCCATTTTGCCTGTAAAAATATCAATTTCCCACTAAAAATATGGAATTTCACGCCGAATTTTTTTGTTTTTTCCTCTAAATCTGAAGGGTCTAGGCCCCAAAATTCCCATTTTGCCTGTAAAAATATCAATTTCTCACTAAAATTATGGAATTTCACGCCAAAATTTTTGTTTCTTCCTCTAAATCTGAAGGGTCAGAGCCCCAAAATTCCCATTTCCCTTGCAAAAATATCAATTGCCCACGGAAACTATGGATTTTTCCCTCGAATATTTTGATTTTTCCTTTAAATCTGGGGCGGGGGGAATCTGGGTGGCCGCACCCTTGGGTTTGGGGGACAAAGCCACGCCCCCAACCGCTGAGCCACACCCATATACCATGCAGGCCACGCCCCTCGGCCAATCCATGCCTCTGATTGGTCACGCGTCCTTAAGGCCACGCCCATGAGTGTTCACGCCCCCTGATTGGTCACGCACCCTCAAGGCCACGCCCCTCCTCGCCCGTCCACGCCCTTGATTGGTCACGCCCCGGGTTTAGCCACGCCCCATGCGCAGCCACGCCCCCTGCGGCAGCTCGCGCTGAGGGGGCGTGGCCAGCGCAGCGCTCCGGCCCCTCCCCCACGCCCCCCCTCAGGTACCGGCGGGATCGGGGAAGGGGGGGGGGGAGGGAGGGAAAAAACCCCAAAATTGGGGAATTTTAACCCAAAATGGGGCGGGATGGAGGCAGAAAAGGGCGGGGATTTGAACCCAAAAAGGCGGAGTTTGGTCCCCAAAAAACGGGCGGGGTTGGCACCTGGGAAAGTGAATTTGGGGCCCTAAAAGGGGTGGGGTCGATCCAAAAAGTGAGGGGTTGGCCCTAAAAAAGGAGAGATTTGACCCAAAAAGGGGGAAATTTGCCACAAAAAGTGAGGGTTTCTCATAAAAACGGGAGATTTGGCCCAAAAGAGGGAGAATTTGGCCCTAAAAAGTGGAGATTTGCCATAAAAAAGGGAGGATTTGGCCAAAAAAAGGGGGAAATTTGGCCTTAAAAATTTGGGCGTTGGCCACGGAAAGTGGAAGGGATGTGACCAAAGGGAGATTTTGGTCCCAAAAAGGGGAAATTTCTACCCAAAAATGGGGAGTTTGACACAAAAAATGGGCAGTTTGGCCTGAAAAAGAGGGAATTTGGCCCTAAAAATGGGAATTTGGGCCTTAAAAGTCGCGGATTTTATCTCAAAAAGGGGGGTTTGACACGAAAATAAGGAAATTTCTTTTTTAAAAGGTGGGGTTTGACCTCTAAAAGAGGGAATTTGGTCCCCAAACGGGGCTGTTTTGCCCCAAAAAGTCAAGAGTTGGTTCCAAAATGAGGAGATTTGTCTCAAAAAGGGGATTTTGATCCCCCAAAATGAGGATTTTTGACCCCAAAAATGAGGATTTTGACCCCCAAAAAGAGGATTTTTGACCCCAAAAAGGGAGGGATGGCTCCAAATGGGGATTTTAGTGGGGTCATTTCCCCTCAAAATTGCCCAGTTTTCCCCCAAAATTTCCCATTTCATCCCAAAATTCTCCATTTTCCCCATCCAACCGAGTATTTTCCCCCAGAATTTGCAATTTTTGCCCCCTCAATGCCTTTTTTTCCCCCTCTCAAAAAAAACCCCAAAATGTTGAATTTGGCCCCCAAAATTTCTGCTCCAAACCACTCTGTCCTCCCCCAAAATGGGATTTTTTTTTCCACCCCAAATCCCCTCAATTTTTGCCATAAATTGGGATTTTTTTCCTCCTCCAATTTTTAATTTGTGTTTCTTTGATAATTTTTTGATGTATTTTTATAATCCCCTGAAAATTATTTCCCCCCCAAATCCCCATTTTGCCCCAAATTTCTCCTTTCCCCTGGAAATTCCTGATTCCACCCCAAAACTCTTTTTATTCCTGCAAAAAAAAATGAATATTTCCCTCTCCAAAATGAATTTTAACTCACAAAAAAATACCTTTTTCCAAGGGAAAAAAATGACAATTTTCTCCCCAAACTGGTGATTTATCCCCGAAATTGTTGGATTTTCCCCCAAAATTCCCATGTCTCCCATAAAATGTTTCTTTTTCCTGCCAAAAATCCCGATTTTGCCCCCCAAAATTCCCGTTTTAGCTGCAAAAATACTTATTTTCCCAAAAACAGGGATTTTTTTTCTCTAGTAGTTTGTATTTTTCCTCTAAAAACATCGAATTTCCCTCAAAAAAAAAGCAACTTCCCCCTAAAAATGTCGATTTTCCCTCCAAAAATGTCGATTTTTAAAATATTTGGGTATTTCTTCTAAATTCTGGGAGTTTTTCCCTCCAACAATGACAATTTTCTTCTAAAAATGTGAATTTTCCCTCTCAAAATGTTGATTTTTCTCTCCAAAATTGCTCTTTTCCCTCTACAAAGTTGCGTTTTTTCCAAAAAAATTTGGATTTTCCATCGAAACTCAGCATTTCCCTCACTGATAATGTGGATTTTTCTCTCTAAAAACGTGGATTTTCTCTCAAGAATTTTAGATTTCTCTCTAAAAAGTTGATTTTTTTTTTCCAAAACCCAGCACTTCCCTCTCAAATAATGTGGATTTTTCTCTAAATAATGTGGATTTTTCTCTAAAAACCGTGGATTTTTCCTTGAAAATTCTTTTTATTTCTCTAAAAACCGTGGATTTTTCCTTGAAAATTCTTTTTATTTCTCTAAAAATCGTGGATTTTTCCTTGAAAATTCTTCTTTTTTCTCTAAAAACCGTGGATTTTTCCTTGAAAATTCTTTTTATTTCTCTAAAAAACGTGGATTTTTCCTTGAAAATTCTTTTTTCTCTAAAAAACGTGGATTTTTCCTTGAAAATTCTTTTTATTTCTCTAAAAACCGTGGATTTTTCCTTGAAAATTCTTTTTTTTTCTCTAAAAATCGTGGATTTTTCTTTGAAAATTCTTTTTTCTCTAAAAACCGTGGATTTTTCCTTGAAAATTCTTCTTTTTTCTCTAAAAAACCGTCGATTTTTCCTTGAAAATTATTTTTATTTCTCTAAAAACCGTGGATTTTTCCCTGAAAATTCTTCTTTTTTCTCTAAAAAACGTGGATTTTTCCTTGAAAATTCTTTTTATTTCTCTAAAAACCGTGGATTTTTCCTTGAAAATTCTTTTTATTTCTCTAAAAACCGTGGATTTTTCCTTGAAAATTCTTTTTATTTCTCTAAAAATCGTGGATTTTTCCTTGAAAATTCTTCTTTTTTCTCTAAAAAACGTGGATTTTTCCTTGAAAATTCTTCTTTTTTTCTCTAAAAAACGTGGATTTTTCCTTGAAAATTCTTCTTTTTTCTCTAAAAAACGTGGATTTTTCCCTGAAAATTCTTCTTTTTTCTCTAAAAACCGTGGATTTTTCCTTGAAAATTCTTTTTTCTCGAAAAACCGTGGATTTTTCCTTGAAAATTCTTCTTTTTTCTCAAAAAAACGTGGATTTTTCCTTGAAAATTCTTTTTTTTTCTCTAAAAAACGTGGATTTTTCCTTGAAAATTCTTCTTTTTTCTCTAAAAAACGTTGATTTTTCCTTGAAAATTCTTTTTATTTCTCTAAAAACCGTGGATTTTTCCTTGAAAATTCTTTTTATTTCTCTAAAAAACGTGGATTTTTCCTTGAAAATTCTTCTTTTTTCTCTAAAAACCGTGGATTTTTTCTTGAAAATTCTTCTTTTTTCCCCCCAAAACCCATTTTTCCGTTCCTTCAAAAACGTGGATTTTTTCCCCTGGAAAATTTATTTTTTTCCCGTCTGAACTCGGGGATTTCCGTCCCGCAGGTGCCGCGATGGTGACGTCATCCCCGCCGCCCCGGTGACGTCATCCCCCGCCGCGCCCGGTGACGTCATGGCGGCGCCGGGGGCGTGGCCGGCGCGGGGGGCGGAGCTCTCGGACAGCAGCCCCGAGCCCCCCTCCCCCTCCAGCTCCCGGCCCCCCCTGTCCGACTCCAGCCCCTCCCCCACCGAGACCACGCCCACCTCGCGGGGGCGGGGCCAAGGGGGCGGGGCCAGGGCTCGCCCCGCCCCTCCCGTCCCACCCGGCCTGGGGGGGGAGCGACCCCTGGCGCTGTTTGAGGTGAGGCCACGCCCCCCCCGCGAGACCCGCCCCCTAATTAGCCCCGCCCCTAATTAACCGACACCTCTTCATTAGACCTACCCTAATTAGCACCACCCCTTCCTTGGCCCCGCCCACTCCACGCCCGTCGCTCTGTTGTGAGGCCACGCCCCCTGACGCCCCACCCCAATTAGCCCCGCCCACTTCACGCGCAGTGCTTTGGTGTGAGGACACGCCCCTAAAAGCTCCGCCCCAATTAGCCCCAGCCCTTCATTATCCCTACCCCAATTAGCCCCACCCCTTCATTAGTCCCACCCCTAATTAGCCCCATTCCAATCAACAACACTGCTTCATTGGCCCCGCCCACTCCACGCCCATTGCTCTGTTGTGAGGCCACGCCCCCAAAACACCACCCCTAATTAGCCCCACGGCAATCAACCCCACCCCTAATTAACCCCACCCAAATCAACCCCACCCCTTCATTAGCCCCGCCCACTCCACACCCATTGGTGTTTTGAGGCCACGCCCCCTAAATCCCCACGCCTAATTAGCTCCACCCCCTTAATGCGCCGTATTTTCAGCATGAAGCCACGCCCCCTTCTGGCCCCGCCCACTCTGAATGCTCGCTGCCATATATGGCAAGACCACGCCCCCAGCCCCGCCCCAGGCCCTGAGCCCCGCCCTACTTAGCCCCGCCCCCTGACACCACCCAAACCCTGGCCACGCCCCCTGGCCACGCCCTGCCACGCCCCGACCCCGCCCTGCCACGCCCTGCAGGAGGAATTGGCCACTCGGCCGCGGGTGCCGGCGCTGCTGCGCAGGATCGCCCCGTACAGCGCCCTGAGCCCCGACAGCGACAGCGGCACCGCCCCGGTGAGCACACCTGGGCACACCTGGGCACACCTGGGCACACCTGGGGACGGGGGGGGTCAGGTGGGGTTACCTGTACAGCGCCCTGAGCCCCGACAGCGACAGCGGCACCGCCCCCGTGAGCACGCCTGGGCACACCTGGGGACACCTGGGGACACCTGGGGACGGGGGGGGACAGGTGGGATTACCTATACAGCGCCCTGAGCCCCGACAGCAACAGTGGCACCGCCCCCGTGAGCACGCCTGGGCACACCTGGGCACACCTGGGGACAGGGGGGGACAGGTGGGATTACCTATACAGGGCCCTGAGCCCCGACAGCGACAGCGGCACCGCCCCGGTGAGCACACCTGGGCACACCTGGGCACACCTGGGGACAGGGGGGGACAGGTGGGATTACCTATACAGGGCCCTGAGCCCCGACAGCGACAGCGGCACCGCCCCGGTGAGCACACCTGGGGACACCTGGGCACACCTGGGCACACCTGGGGAGAGGGTGGGACACCTGGGGACAGGGGGGGGACAGGTGGGGTTACCTGGGGTTACCTATACAGCGCCCTGAGCCCCGACAGCGACAGCAGCACTGCCCCGGTGAGCACACCTGAGGACACCTGGGGACAGGGAGGGACAGGTGGGGTTACCTGGGGTTACCCGTACAGCGCCCTGAGCCCCGACAGCAACAGTGGCACCGCCCCGATGAGGGCACGGGGGTCACCTGGGGACGAGGGGGGACACCTGGGGACGGGGGGGGACACCTGGGGACAGGGGGGGAACAGGTGGGCTTACCTGGGGTTACCCATACAATGCCCTGAGCCCCGACAGCGACAGCGGCACCGCCCCGGTGAGCACACCTGGGCACACCTGGGGACAGGGGGGGGACACCTGGGGACAGGGGGGGACACCTGGGCTTATCTGGGATTACCCATACAGCCACCTGAGTCCCAGCACCGCCCCGGCGAGGGCACGGGGGACACCTGGGGACACCTGGGGACAGGTGGTGACCGTGCCGTGCCCTCGGTGTCCCCACAGCGCCGCGCCCTGGGGACACTGCTGGGGGTGGCAGCGCCGTCGCTGCAGTCGCTGCTGGGGCTGGTGCTGCTGCTGCGCCTGCCCTGGGTGGTGGGACACGGCGGCGTCCTGGGGACAGCGGCCATCGGCGTGCTGCTGGGGGCCTGCGTGAGTCACCTGGGGACACACCTGGGGAATGGGGACACACCTGGGGACATGGGGACACACCTGGGGACATGGGGTCATACGTCGGGACACACCTGGGGACATGGGGATACACCTGTCCTGGGGACAGCGGCCATCGGCGTGCTGCTGGGGGCCTGCGTGAGTCACCTGGGGACACACCTGGGGAATGGGGACACACCTGGGGACACACATGGGGAATGGGGACACACCTGGGGACACACCTGGGGAATGGGGACACAACTGGGGACACACCTGGGGACATGGAGTCACACCTGGGGACATGGGGATACACCTGGGGACACACCTGGGGACATGGGGACACACCTGGGGAATGGGGACACACCTGTCCTGGGGACAGCGGCCATCGGCGTGCTGCTGGGGGCCTGCGTGAGTCACCTGGGGACACACCTGGGGAATGAGGACACACCTGGGGACACACCTGGGGAATAGGGACACACCTGGGGACATGGGGTCATACCTGGGGACACACCTGGGGACACACCTGGGGAATGGGGACACACCTGGGGTCACACCTGGGGACATGGGGTCACACCTGGGGACACACCTGGGGACATGGGGACACACCTGGGGACATGGGGATACACCTGGGGACATGGGGATACACCTGTCCTGGGGACAGCGGCCATCGGCGTGCTGCTGGGGGCCTGCGTGAGTCACCTGGGGACACACCTGGGGACATGGGGACACACCTGGGGACACACCTGGGGACATGGGGACACACCTGGGGTCACACCTGGGGACATGGGGTCACACCTGGGGACACACCTGGGGACATGGGAACACACCTGGGGAATGGGGACACACCTGTCCTGGGGACACACCTGGGGAATGGGGACACACCTGGGGACACACCTGGGGAATGGGGACACACCTGTCCTGGGGACAGCGGCCATCGGCGTGCTGCTGGGGGCCTGCGTGAGTCACCTGGGGACACGGGGTCACACCTGGGGACGTGGGGACACACCTGGGGACATGGGGACACACCTGGGGAATGGGGACACACCTGTCCTGCGGACACACCTGGGGAATGGGGACACACCTGGGGACACACCTGGGGAATGGGGACACACCTGGGGAATGGGGACACAGCTGGGGACACACCTGGGGACATGGGGTCACACCTGTCCTGGGGACAGCGGCCATCGGCGTGCTGCTGGGGGCCTGCGTGAGTCACCTGGGGACACACCTGGGGACATGGGGTCATACCTGGGGACACACCTGGGGACACACCTGGGGAATAGGGACACACCTGGGGACATGGGGACACACCTGGGGACACACCTGGGGAAGGGGGACACACCTGGGGACATGGGGTCACACCTGGGGACACACCTGGGGTCACACCTGGGGACACACCTGGGGAATGGGGACACACCTGGGGACATGGGGTCACACCTGGGGACACACCTGGGGTCACACCTGGGGACACACCTGGGGAATGGGGACACACCTGGGGACATGGGGTCACACCTGGGGTTACATCTGTCCTGGGGACATGGGGACACACCTGGGGAATGAGGACATGGTCATTGGTCAGTGGTCAGAGGGAGCACTGGTCAGTGGTCAGTATTCAGTGGTCAGTGGTCACTGGGGCCAGTGTGGTCAGTGGTCACTCTGGTCAGTGGTCACTGGGGTCAGTGGTCACTGGGGTCAGTGGTCAGTGTGGTCAGTGGTCACTGGGGTCAGTGGTCACTCTGGTCAGTGGTCACTGGGGTCAGTGTTCAGTGGTCACTGGGGTCAGTGGTCACTGGGGTCAGTGGTCACTGTTCAGTGGTCAGTGTGGTCAGTGGTCACTGTTCAGTGGTCACTGTTCAGTGGTCAGTGGTCAGTGTGGTCACTGTTCAGTGGTCACTGTTCAGTGGTCACTGTTCAGTGGTCAGTGGTCACTGTTCAGTGGTCAGTGGTCAGTGTGGTCACTGTTCAGTGGTCAGTGGTCAGTGGGGTCAGTGGTCAGTGGGGTCAGTGGTCAGTGGTCACTGGTCACTGTTCAGTGGTCAGTGGTCAGTGGTCAGTGTGGTCAGTGGTCAGTGGTCAGTGGTCACTGGTCACTGTTCAGTGGTCACTGTTCAGTGGTCAGTGGTCAGTGGTCACTGTTCAGTGGTCACTGTTCAGTGGTCAGTGGTCACTGTTCAGTGGTCAGTGGTCAGTGGTCAGTGGTCACTGTTCAGTGGTCAGTGGTCAGTGGGGTCAGTGGTCAGTGGTCACTGTTCAGTGGTCAGTGGTCAGTGGTCAGTGGTCAGTGTGGTCAGTGGTCAGTGGTCAGTGGTCAGTGTGGTCAGTGGTCAGTGGTCAGTGGTCAGTGGTCAGTGGCCGCTGTCGGATTCCCGCAGATGCTGCTCACCGCCGTGTCCCTGAGCGCCGTGGCCACCAACGGGCTGGACCCCGGTGAGCTGGGGGGGGGGGATGGGAGGGGGGACCCCACCCCGCCCCGCCCAGTGGGCGTGACCGGCTCTGACCCCGCCCTCTGACGTCACGGGGCAGGGGGCGGGGCGCTGGCGCTGCTGTCGGGGGCGCTGGGCCCCGAGGCCGGGGGGGCCGTGGGGGTCTGCGGCTTCCTGAGCGCCGCCTTCAGCGCGGCCGCCGCGGCGCTGGGCGGGGCCGAGGTGCTGCTGGTGAGTGGGGCGGGGCCGGGAGGGGGCGGGGCCAGATGGGGGCGGGGGCTCGGATGGAGGCGGGGTCTGGAATGGGGCGGGGTTTGGGATGAAGGCGGGGCCTGGAATGGGGCGGGGTTTGGGATGAAGGCGGGGCCTGGAATGGGGTGGGGTTTGGGATGAGGTGGGGTCTGGAATGGGGCGGGGTTTGGGATGAGGTGGGGTCTGGAATGGGGCGGGGTTTGGGATGAAGGCGGGGCCTGGAATGGGGCGGGGTTTGGGATAAGGTGGGGTCTGGAATGGGGCGGGGTTTGGGGTGGGGCGGGGCTTGGGATGGGGCGGGGCTTAGGATGAGGTGGGGCCTGGAATGGGGCGGGGTTTGGGATGAAGGCGGGGCCTGGGATGGGGCGGGGCTTGGGATGAGGTGGGACCTGGAATGGGGCGGGTTTTGGGATGAGGGCGGGGCTTGGGATGAGGTGGGACCTGGAATGGGGCGGGGTTTGGGATGAGGGCGGGGCCTGGAATGGGGCGGGGTTTGGGATGAGGTGGGGTCTGGAATGGGGCGGGGTTTGGGATGAAGGCGGGGCCTGGAATGGGGCGGGGTTTGGGATGAAGGCGGGGCCTGGGATGGGGCGGGGCTTGGGATGAGGTGGGGCCTGGGATGGGGCGGGGTTTGGGATGAGGTGGGGCCTGGAATGGGGTGGGGTCAGGGTGGGACTGGGAGGGGCTGAGGTGCTGTCGGTGAGTGGGGCGGAGTCAGAACGGGGCGGGGCCAGGGTGGGGCAGGGTGGGGCTAAGGTGCAGCGGGTCAGTAGGGCGGGGCTTAGGGAGGGGGTGTGGCCACAGAGAAGGGGCGTGGTTAAATAGGAAGGGCGTGACCAATGGGGCAGGGTCAGGGGGCGGGACCTCAGCTGCGGGGCGGAGCCATGCTTTCAGGGTGGGCGTGGCTCCTCCCTCCTGAGGGTGTGGCCACCCCAAAAGGTGGGCGTGGCCTGTCACCGCCGTGTCCCCTCCCCTTACCCAGGTGTACCTGAGCCCGGGCTGGGCCGTCCTGCCCGGCCGTGGCCGCTGGGGCCGCCTCAACAACGGCCGCGGCTACGGGGCGGGGCTTCTGCTGCTGCTGGGGGCGGGGTCAATGGCCCCGCCCCGCCTGCGCGCGGCCGCCGCCCCCCTGGGCCCCGCGGGGCTCGCGCTGGCCCTGCTGGCCCTGCAGGCCGGGAGCCTGCGGCACGCGCTGCCCGGAGACCCCGCCCACCAGTGAGTGCTAATGAGGGGTTAATGAGCAGCTAATGAGGTGTTAATGAGCGGCTAATGAGGGGTTAATGAGGGGTTAATGAGCTGCTGACGGGGTGTTAATGAGCGGCTAATGAGGGGTTAATGAGCTGCTAATGAGGTGTTAATGAGGGGCTAATGAGGGGTTAATGAGCTGCTAATGAGGTGTTAATGAGGGGCTAATGAGGGGTTAATGAGCTGCTAATGAGGTGTTAATGAGGGGCTAATGAGGTGTTAATGAGGGGTTAATGAGGGGTTAATGAGCTGCTGATGGGGTGTTAATGAGCGGCTAATGAGCGGTTAATGAGATGTTCATGAGGTGCTAATGAGATGTTAATGAGACGTTAATGAGGCGCTAATGAGATGTTATTGAGATGTTAATGAGGTGATAATGAGATGATAATGAGGTGCTAATGAGATGTTAATAAGGTGCTACTGAGATGTTAATGAGGTGTTAGGGAGTGCCCCGCCCCATGCTGATGAGCTGCTAATGAGGTGCTAATGAGATGTTCATGAGGTGCTAATGAGATGTTAATGAGACGTTAACGAGGTGCTAATGAGATGTTAATGAAATGTTAATGAGACGTTAATGAGGGGCTAATGAGATGTTAATGAAATGTTACTGAAATGTTCATGAGGTGCTAATGAGATGTTATTGAGATGTTAATGAGGTACTAATGACATGTTAATGAAATGTTAATGAAATGTTAATGAGGGGCTAATGAGATATTCATGAGGTGCTAATGAGATGTTAATGAGACCTTCATGAGGTGCTAGTGATGTGTTAATGAGATGTCAATGAGATGTCATTATATGTTTATGATGGGCTAATGAGATGCTAATGAGATCTTCATGAGGTGCTAATTAGATATTAATAAGCGCCCCGCCCCATGCTAATGAGGTGCTATTAGGTGCTAATGAGGTGCTAATGAGGTGTCAATGAGCGCCCCGCCCTGTCACCTTTCTAATGAGGTGCTAATGAGATGTCAACGAGGTGGTAAAGAGTGCCCCTCCCCACGCTAATGAGGAGCCAGTGAGATGTTAATGAGATGTTAGTGAGATATTAATGAGGCACTAATGAGATGTTAATATGTTCCCCGCCCCACGCTAATGAAGAGCCAGTGAGATGTTAATGAGATATTAATGAGGCACTAATGAGATGTTAATATGTGCCCCGCCCCACGCTAATGAGATGCCAATGCCCCCCCCCGAGCCCCCCCCCCCCAAAGATAATAGGATACTAAAGCACTAACCGACCCCCCCCCCGCCCAGATGAAGAGTAATAAAAATTATAAATTAAAGAGAGAGCCCGCGCCCCCCCCCCCCCCCACTATTAGTTGTTATTAGTTGATATTAGGTGTGAATTAGTTGTAAAGTGGTAAAACCACCCTCCCCCCCCCGCCTCGCCCCCTTATTCGTTATAGATGCTAATGACATGTTAATGAGCACCCCACCGGACTGTCCCCTCCCCCGCTGGTTCCCCCCGGCCCCCCCCCTGCTTATTAGTGTTATTAATGACAGGTGTTAATTAGAGGCTAATTAGATGTAAGAGCCCCCTTCCAGGGGGGCCCCCCCCCCGCTAGGAGGGTATGCCCTAATTAGATGTTAACGAGATGTTAATTTGATGTTTATTAGATGTTAATTAGGCGTTAATTAGATGTCAATTATGTGAAATTAGATGTTAATTGGATGTTAATGAGCACCCCGCCTGGCTGTGCCTCCACCCCCCACCCCAGGGAACCCCTCAGGCCCTGCGCCCCCCCCCCCGCGTCCCCGTGCTAATTAGATGGTAATGGGATGATAATTAGACGTTAATGAAGTGCTAATTAGGTGCTAATGAGCACCCAGCTTATTTGTCCCCTCCCCCCCAGGCTGTGCCTCCCCCCCCGCCCCGGGGACCCCCTCCAGCCCTGCACCCCCCCAGCGCCCCCACGCTGATTAGATGCTAATCAGATGCTAATTAGATGCTAATTAGATGTTAATTGGATGCTAATTGGATGCTAATGAGCACCCAGCCTGACCGTCCCCTCCCCCACAGGCTGTGCCTCCCCCCCCGCCCCGGGGACCCCCTCAGACCCTGCCCCCCCCATGCACCCCCATGCGAATGAGGTGTTAGATAGATGTTAATTAGATGCTAATTATACGATAATTAGATGTTATTGAGCACCCTACCAGGTTGTGCCTCCCCCCACCCCGGGGATCCCCTCACACCCTGCGCCCCCGTTGTTCCGCCATGCTAATGAGATGTTAATTAGATGATAATTGGATGATAATTAGATGCTAATGAGCACCCAGCCTGACCGTCCCCTCCCCCACAGGCTGTGCCTCCCCCCCCGCCCCGGGGACCCCCTCAGGCCCTGCACCCCCCCCCATGCACCCCCATGCTGATTAGATGGCAATTAGATGACAGGTGTTAATTAGATGCTAATGAGATGCTAATTAGATGTCAATTAGATGTTAATTAGGTGTTAATTAGAGGTTAATTGGGTGTTAATGAGCACCCAGCCTGGCTGTGCCTCCACCCCCCACCCCAGGGACCCCCTCAGACCCTGCGCCCCCCCCCCGCGTCCCCATGCTAATTAGATGGTAATGGGATGATAATTAGACGTTAATGAGGTGCTAATTAGGTGCTAATGAGCACCCAGCCTGACCGTCCCCTCCCCCACAGGCTGTGCCTCCCCCCCCGCCCCGGGGACCCCCTCAGACCCTGCGCCCCCCCCGCGCCCCCCAACTCCTCCCGAGGTCCTCCCGGCCCCCAGGGGGCGCTGCCGGCGCTGCCCGGGCCCAGCGCGAGGCTCCTGGCCCGTGAGTGCGGGCGGGGGAGGGGAGGGGAGGGGAGGGGCCAGGGCAAGCCCCGCCCACACGGGGAGGGTTGGCTCCGCCCCCCCCCGTGCTGGGGAAAAGGTGTGGGGTGGGCGTGGCCAGCACAGGACACGCCCACGGGGAGGTTTTGGCCACGCCCCTCGGGGTTATTTAGGGGCGGGGTCGTGGGGGGGGGGGGGTTGGAGGGAGGGGTCACGCCCAGGTCGTGGGGTGGGGGATGGGGCCTGTGGGGGTCACCGTGAGGTCATGGGGGGTCACAGGGGTCACGCCAAGGTCATGGGGTCGCAGAGGGGTCACAGGGGGTGGGGTCACCCTGAGGTCATGGGGGGGTCACGGGGGGGTCACAGGGGGTAGGGTCATCCTGGGGTCATGGTGACGTCATGGGGTCACAGGGGGGTCATAGGGGGTGGGGTCACCCTGAGGTCATGGTGAGGTCATGGGGTCACCCCAAGTTCACAGAGGGGTCACAGGGGAGTCACAGGGGGTGGGGTCACCCTGGGGTCATGGTGACGTCATGGGGTCACAGAGGGGTCACGGGGGGTCATAGGGGGTGGGGTCACCCTGGGGTCATGGTGAGGTCACGGGGTCACCCCAAGGTCATGGGGTCACAGAGGGGTCACAGGGGGTGGGGTCACCCTGGGGTCATGGTGACGTCATGGCGTCACCCCAAGTTCACAGGGGGGTCACCAGGGCTGGGGTAACCCCAAGGTCATGGGGGGTCATAGGGGTCACCCCAAGGTCATGGGGTCACAGGGGGGTCACGGGGGGGTCACAGGGGGGGTGGGGTCACCCCAAATTCACGGAGGGGTCACAGGGGTCACCCCAAGGTCATGGGGGGTCACAGAGGGATCGTGGGGGGTGGGGTCACCCTGGGGTCATGGTGAGGTCACGAGGTCACCCCAAGGTCATGGGGGTCGCCGAGGGGTCACAGGGGGTGGGGTCACCCCGAGGTCATGGAGGGGTCATGGGGGGGTCACAGTGGGGTCATAGTGGGTGGGGTCATCCTGAGGTCATGATGAGGTCATGGGGTCACCGCAAGTTCATGGGGGGGTCACAGAGGGGTCACAGGGGGGTCATAGAGGGTGGGGTCACCCTGGGGTCATGGTGAGGTCATGGGGTCACCCCAAGTTCACAGAGGGGTCACAGGGGAGTCACAGGGGGTGGGGTCACCCTGGGGTCATGGTGACGTCATGGGGTCACAGAGGGGTCATAGGGGGTGGGGTCACCCTGGGGTCATGGTGAGGTCACGGGGTCACCCCAAGGTCATGGGGTCACAGAGGGGTCACAGAGGGGTGGGGTCACCCTGAGGTCACGGGGGTGGGTCACAGGGGAGTCACAGGGGGTGGGGTCACCCTGGGGTCATGGTGAGGTCATGGGGTCACCCCAAGTTCACAGGGGGGTCACCAGGGCTGGGGTAACCCCAAGGTCATGGAGGGGTCACAGGGGTCACCCCAAGGTCATGGGGTCACAGGGGGGTCACAGGGGGGTCATGGGGGGGTGGGGTCACTCCAAGTTCACGGAGGGGTCACAGGGGTCACCCCAAGGTCATGGGGTGTCACAGAGGGATCGTGGGGGGTGGGGTCACCCTGGGGTCATGGTGAGGTCACGAGGTCACCCCAAGGTCATGGGGGTCGCCGAGGGGTCACAGGGGGTGGGGTCACCCCGAGGTCATGGAGGGGTCATGGGGGGGGGTCACAGTGGGGTCATAGTGGGTGGGGTCATCCTGAGGTCATGATGAGGTCATGGGGTCACCACAAGTTCATGGGGGGGTCACAGAGGGGTCACAGGGGGGTCATAGAGGGTGGGGTCACCCTGGGGTCATGGTGACGTCATGGGGTCCCAGAGGGGTCACGGGGGGTCATAGGGGGTGGGGTCACCCTGGGGTCATGGTGACGTCATGGGGTCCCAGAGGGGTCACAGGGGGGTCATAGAGGGTGGGGTCACCCTGGGGTCATGGTGACGTCATGGGGTCACAGGGGGGTCATAGGGGGTGGGGTCACCCTGAGGTCATGATGAGGTCACGGGGTCACCCCAAGGTCATGGGGTCACAGAGGGGTCACAGAGGGTGGGGTCACCCTGAGGTCACGGGGGGGGGTCACAGGGGAGTCACAGGGGGTAGGGTCACCCTGGGGTCATGGTGACGTCATGGGGTCACCCAGAGGTCACAGGGAGGGGCTGTGGGCGTGGCCTGAGCCCTGCCCCACCCGCAGGGAACCTGTGGCCCCGCCCCCCGGAGGCGGGGCTGGGGGCGGGGCCGGAGCAGGAGGAGGGCGGGGCCGACGCCTCCTTTGGGGCCCTGCTGGGACTGAGCCTCCCCTCGGCCTCCGGTGAGAGAGGGGGGACCCCGAAATGTGGGGAGGGGACCCCAAAATGTGGGGAGGGGACCCCGAAATGTGGGGAGGGGACCCCGGAATGTGGGGAGGGGACCCCGGAATGTGGGGAGGGGACCCCGAAATGTGGGGAGGGGGACACTGAAATGGGGAGGGGGGACCCCAAAATGTGGGGAGGGGACCCCAAAATGTGGGGAGGGGGACCCTGAAATGGGGAGGGGGACACTGAAATGGGGAGGGGGGACCCCAAAATATGGGGAGGGGGACCCCAAAATGTGGGGAGGGGACCCCGAAATGTGGGGAGGGGGACCCCAAAATGTGGGGAGGGGAGGGGGAACCCGAAATGGGGAGGGGGACACCGAAATGGGGAGGGGATCCCAAAATATGGGGAGGGGGACCCCAAAATGTGGGGAGGGGACCCCGAAATGTGGGGAGGGGACCCCGGAATGTGGGGAGGGGGAACCCGAAATGTGGGGAGGGGAACCCGAAATGGGGGGAGGGGGGACCCCAAAATGTGGGGAGGGGGAACCCGAAATGTGGGGAGGGGACCCCGAAATGTGGGGAGGGGACCCCGGAATGTGGGGAGGGGAGCCTGAAATGGGGAGGGGGACACCGAAATGGGGAGGGGGACACCGAAATGGGGACGGGATCCCAAAATATGGGGAGGGGGACCCTGAAATGGGGAGGGGGACACCGAAATGGGGAGGGGGGACCCCAAAATATGGGGAGGGGACCCCGAAATGGGGAGGGGGAACCCGAGATGGGGAGGGGGAACCTGAGATGGGGAGGGGGACCCCAAAATGTGGGGAGGGGGACCCCAAAATGTGGGGAGGGGACCCCGAAATGTGGGGAGGGGACCCCAAAATGTGGGGAGGGGAGCCTGAAATGGGGAGGGGGACACTGAAATGGGGAGGGGGACACCGAAATGGGGAGGGGGAACCCGAGATGGGGAGGGGATCCCAAAATATGGGGAGGGGGACCCCAAAATGTGGGGAGGGGACCCCGGAATGGGGAGGAGCACCCCGAGATGGGGAGGGAACCCAAAATGTGGGGAGGGGGACCAGAAATGGGGCAGGGGACACCGAAATGGGGAGGGGAGACACGAAATGGGGAGGGTCTCCTCTGTGTCCCAAGGGTGGATTTTGGGGTCCCAGGGATATTTTGGGGTCCTCTGTGTGTCCCAGGGGTGGATTTTGGGGTCCCGGGGTGGATTTTGGGGTGTCCCGTGTGTCCCAGGGGTGGATTTTGGGGTCCCAGGGTGGATTTTGGGGTGTCCCGTGTGTCCCAGGGTGGATTTTGGGGTGCCCTCTGTGTCCCAGGGGTGCTCTGGGAGTGGATTTTGGGGTCCCAGGGTGGATTTTGGGGTGTCCCGTGTGTCCCAGGGGTGGATTTTGGGGTCCCAGGGTGGATTTTGGGGTGTCCCGTGTGTCCCAGGGGTGGATTTTGGGGTCCCAGGGTGGATTTTGGGGTGTCCCGTGTGTCCCAGGGGTGCTCTGGGGGTGGATTTTGGGGTCCCAGGGGTGGATTTTGGGGTGTCCCGTGTGTCCCAGGGGTGGATTTTGGGGTCCCAGGGTGGATTTTGGGGTGCCCTGTGTGTCCCAGGGGTGGATTTTGGGGTCCCGTTTCCAGGGGTGGATTTTGGGGTGCCCCGTGTGTCCCAGGGGTGGATTTTGGGGTCCCAGGGTGGATTTTGGGGTGTCCCGTGTGTCCCAGGGGTGGATTTTGGGGTCCCAGGGGTGGATTTTGGGGTGTCCCGTGTGTCCCAGGGGTGGATTTTGGGGTCCCAGGGGTGGATTTTGGGGTGTCCCGTGTGTCCCAGGGGTGGATTTTGGGGTCCCAGGGGTGGATTTTGGGGTGTCCCGTGTGTCCCAGGGGTGGATTTTGGGGTGTCCCGTGTGTCCCAGGGGTGGATTTTGGGGTCCCAGGGTGGATTTTGGGGTGTCCCGTGTGTCCCAGGGGTGGATTTTGGGGTCCCAGGGTGGATTTTGGGGTCCCAGGGTGGATTTTGGGGTGTCCCGTGTGTCCCAGGGGTGGATTTTGGGGTGTCCCGTGTGTCCCAGGGGTGCTCTGGGGGTGGATTTTGGGGTCCCAGGGTGGATTTTGGGGTGTCCCGTGTGTCCCAGGGGTGGATTTTGGGGTCCCAGGGGTGGATTTTGGGGTGTCCCGTGTGTCCCAGGGGTGGATTTTGGGGTCCCAGGGTGGATTTTGGGGTGTCCCGTGTGTCCCAGGGGTGGATTTTGGGGTGTCCCGTGTGTCCCAGGGGTGCTCTGGGGGTGGATTTTGGGGTCCCAGGGGTGGATTTTGGGGTGTCCCGTGTGTCCCAGGGTGGATTTTGGGGTGTCCCGTGTGTCCCAGGGGTGGATTTTGGGGTCCCGGGTGGATTTTGGGGTGTCCCGTGTGTCCCAGGGGTGGATTTTGGGGTCCCAGGGTGGATTTTGGGGTGTCCCGTGTGTCCCAGGGGTGGAGTTTGGGGTCCCAGGGGTGGATTTTGGGGTCCAGGGTGGTGGCCCGTGTGTCCCAGGGGTGGATTTTGGGGTCCCAGGGGTGGATTTTGGGGTGTCCCGTGTGTCCCAGGGGTGGATTTTGGGGTGTCCCGTGTGTCCCAGGGGTGCTCTGGGCGTGGATTTTGGGGTCCCGGGTGGATTTTGGGGTGTCCCGTGTGTCCCAGGGGTGGATTTTGGGGTCCCAGGGGTGGATTTTGGGGTGTCCCGTGTGTCCCAGGGGTGGATTTTGGGGTCCCAGGGTGGATTTTGGGGTGTCCCGTGTGTCCCAGGGGTGGATTTTGGGGTCCCAGGGGTGGATTTTGGGGTGTCCCGTGTGTCCCAGGGGTGCTCTGGGGGTGCAGTCGCTGCTCTGAGCTCGGGGACGTCGCTCGCTCCGTCCCGGCCGGGAGCCTCGGGGCCGCCACGGCCACGGCGCTGGGATGTATCCGGGCACGGGGACCCCAAAATCGGGGACCCCAAAAACGGGGACCCCAAAAACGGGGGGAACCCCAAAACCTGGGGGGGACCCTAAAACGGGTGGGGGAATCCCAAAATCGGGGCACCCCAAAACCTGGGGGGAACCCAAAACATGGGGGTCGCCACGGCCACGGCGCTGGGATGTATCCGGGCACGGGGACCCCAAAATCGGGGACCCCAAAAACGGGGACCCCAAAATCGGGGGGACCCCAAAAACCGGGACCCCAAAATCGGGGGGGAACCCCAAAATCGGGGGGGACCCCCAAAATCGGGGACCCCAAAATTGGGGCTGGGATTTTGGGGGATTTTGGCATGCTGGGATTTGGGGCTATTTTGGGGTGCTGGGATGGGATTTTGGGGGATCTTGGGGTGCCTGGGGGGGATTTTGGGGAATTTTGGGGTGCCGGGGGAGATTTGGGGGGGATTTTGGGGGGATTTTGGGGTGCTGGGATGGGATTTTGGGGGATTTTGGGGTGCCTGGGGGGGATTTGGGGGGGATTTTGGGGGATTTTGGGAGATTTTGGGGTATTTTTGGGGTATTTGGGGGGAATTTGGGGGAATTTTGGGGGATTTTGGGGGGATTTGGGAGATTTTGGGGGGATTTTGGGGGGATTTGGGGGGAATTTGGGGGAATTTTGGGGGATTTTGGGGGAATTTTGGGGGATTTTGGGGGATTTTGGGGGGAATTTGGGGGAATTTGGGGGGATTTGGGGGGGATTTTGGGGGGAATTTGGGGGGATTTTGGGGGAATTTGGGGGGATTTGGGGGGGATTTTGGGGGGAATTTGGGGGATTTTGGGGGATTTTGGGGCTTTCCTTGACGGGCAGACCTGAGCGCGGCGCTGCTGCTGGGGGCCGGCGTGGAGGGACAACTGCTGAGGGACAAGTGAGTGTCACCGGTGCCACCAGTGCCACCCCAGTGCCACCCCAGTGTCACCCCAGTGCCACCAGTGTCCCCAATGTCACCAGTGTCCCCAGTGTCCCCCCCGTGTCCCCAGTGTCACCAGAGCCACCAGTGTCCCCCCAGTGTCCCCCCAGTGTCCCCAGTGTCCCCAGTGTCACCAGTGTCCCCCCAGTGTCACCTCAGTGTCCCCCCAGTGTCACCTCAGTGTCACCTCAGTGTCACCTCAGTGTCCCCTCAGTGTCCCCAGTGTCACCCCAGTGTCACCACTGTCCCACCAGTGTCCCCCCAGTGTCCCCAGTGTCCCCTCAGTGTCCCCCCACTGTCTCCTGTGTCACCCCAGTGTCCCCAGTGTCACCAGTGTCCCCCCAGTGTCCCCCAGTGCCACCAGTGTCCCCCAGTGTCACCCCAGTGTCACCCCAGTGCCACCAGTGTCCCCAATGTCACCCCAGTGTCCCCCCAGTGTCCCCCCAGTGTCCCCAGTGTCACCAGTGTCCCCCCAGTGTCCCCCCAGTGTCCCCAGTGTCCCCAGTGTCCCCCCAGTGTCCCCAATGTCACCCCAGTGTTACCAGTGTCACCAGTGTCACCCCAGTGTCCGCAATGTCACCCCAGTGTCACCCCAGTGTTACTCCAGTGTCCCCCCAGTGTCCCCCCAGTGTCACCAGTGTCACCAGAGCCACCAGTGTCACCCCAGTGTCCCCAGTGTTACCCCAGTGTCCTCCAGTGTTCTCCCAGTGTCCCCGGTGTCACCAGTGTCCCCAATGTCACCCCAGTGTCCCCCCAGTGTCCCCAGTGTCCCCCCAGTG
The DNA here is from genome assembly GCA_037013685.1 of Acridotheres tristis. Classification (NCBI taxonomy): domain Eukaryota; kingdom Metazoa; phylum Chordata; class Aves; order Passeriformes; family Sturnidae; genus Acridotheres; species Acridotheres tristis. Next base: position 2,162,194 of record CM072916.1, read on the forward strand.
TCCGCAGTGTCACCACTGTCCCACCAGTGTCCCCCTGATGTCCCCGGTGTCACCATGGGATCCCCAAGTCCTGGTGCCCGCGGGGGGGGACCCGGTGTCCCCTCCCATTGTCCCCGCAGGTTCGGTGCCACCCTCGGCATTGTCCCCGTGCTGTCCCCGTGTCCCCAGGCAGTGTCCCCATGTCCCTGCCCTGTCCCCACAGGTTCGGTGTCACCCTGGGCGGTGTCCCCAGGCAGTGTCCCCGCTGTGTCCCCGCAGGTTCGGTGTCACCCTGGGCGGTGTCCCCGTGCTGTCCCCTGTCCCCAGGCACTGTCCCCATGTCCCCGCAGGTTCGGTGTCACCCTGGGCGGTGTCCCCGTGCTGTCCCCTGTCCCCAGGCAGTGTCCCCATGTCCCCGCAGGTTCGGTGTCACCCTGGGCGGTGTCCCCGTGCTGTCCCCTGTCCCCAGGCACTGTCCCCATGTCCCCGCAGGTTCGGTGTCCCCGTGCTGTCCCCTGTCCCCAGGCAGTGTCCCCATGTCCCCGCAGGTTCGGTGTCACCCTGGGCGGTGTCCCCGTGCTGTCCCCCTGTCCCCAGGCGTGTCCCCCATGTCCCCCCAGGTTCGGTGTCCCCGTGCTGTCCCCTGTCCCCAGGCAGTGTCCCCATGTCCCCGCAGGTTCGGTGTCACCCTGGGCGGTGTCCCCGTGCTGTCCCCTGTCCCCAGGCAGTGTCCCCATGTCCCCGCAGGTTCGGTGTCACCCTGGGCGGTGTCCCCAGGCAGTGTCCCCGCTGTGTCCCCGCAGGTTCGGTGTCACCCTGGGCGGTGTCCCCGTGCTCTCCCCTGTGCCCAGGCACTGTCCCCGGGCAGCGTCCCCATGTCCCCACCCTGTCCCCGCAGGTTCGGTGTCACCCTGGGCGGTGTCCCCAGGCACTGTCCCCAGTGTCCCCGCAGGTCTCCAGTGTCACCCTGGGCGGTGTCCCCATGTGTCCCCAGTGTCCCCAGGCACTGTCCCCAGTGTCCCCGCAGGTTCTGGTGTCACCCTGGGCGGTGTCCCCAGGCACTGTCCCATTGTCCCCGCAGGTTCGGTGTCACCCCAGGCATTGTCCCCACTCTGTCCCCGTGTCCCCAGGCACTGTCCCCACCCTGTCCCCGCAGGTTCGGTGTCACCCTGGGCGGTGTCCCCAGGCAGTGTCCCCATGTCCCCGCAGGTTCGGTGTCACCCTGGGCGGTGTCCCCGTGTCCCCAGGCACTGTCCCCATGTCCCCGCAGGTTCGGTGTCGCCCTGGGCGGTGTCCCCAGGCACTGTCCCCGTGTCCCCAGGCAGTGTCCCCACCCTGTCCCCGCAGGTTCGGTGTCACCCTGGGCGGTGTCCCCAGGCAGTGTCCCCATGTCCCCGCAGGTTCGGTGTCACCCTGGGCGGTGTCCCCAGGCACTGTCCCCATGTCCCCGCAGGTTCGGTGTCACCCTGGGCGGTGTCCCCGTGCTGGCCGCTGTCCCCAGGCACTGTCCCCATGTCCCCGCTGTGTCCCCACAGGTTCGGTGTCACCCTGGGCGGTGTCCCCGTGCTGGCCGCTGTCGCCTGGCCCTGGCCCTGGGTGCCCGTGCTGGGGGCGGGGCTCTCGGCGCTGGGGGCGGGGCTTCAGGCGCTGCTCGGGGGGGCGCGGCTGCTGCGGGGGCTGGCGAGGAGCCGCGCGCTGCCCCTGCCACACGTGAGTGTCCCCAGGGGGGTCCCCAATGTCCCCAGGGGGGTCCCCAATGTCCCCAAGGGGGTCCCCGTGTCCCCAAAGGGGGGCCCGTGTCTCTAAAGGAATCCTATTGTCCCCAAGGGGGTCCCCAATGTCCCCAGGGGTGTCCCCAGGGGGGTCCCCAGTGTCCCTAAGGGTGTCCTCAATGTCCCCAGGGGTGTCCCCGTGTCCCCAAGGGGGTCCCCAAGGGGGGGCCCGTGTCTCTAAAGGAATCCTGGTGTCCCCAAGGGGTCCCCGTGTCCCCAGGAGGTGTCCCCAGTGTCCCTAAGGGGGTCCTCAATGTCCCCAGGGGGGTCCCTGTGTCCCCGGCTGTGTCCCCAGTGTCCCTAAGGGTGTCCTCAATGTCCCCGGGGGGGGTCCCCGTGTCCCCACCAGTGTCCCCAGGGTCCATAAGGGGTCCCCGTGTCCCCAGGGAGTGTCCCCAGTGTCCCCAGGGGCGTCCCCGTGTCCCTAAGGGTGTCTTCAATGTCCCCAGGGAGGTCCCCGTGTCCCCAGGGGTGTCCCCAAGGGGGTCCCCAAGGGGGTCCCCGGGTCCCTAAGGGAATGCTGGTGTCCCCAAGGGGTGTCCCCAGTGTCCCCAGGGGGTTCCCGTGTCCCCAGGGGTGTCCTCGTGTCCCTAAGGGGTGTCCCCAGTGTCCCCAGGGGTGTCCCCGTGTCCCCAGGGGTGTCCCCAGGGGGGTCCCCAGGGGGGTCCCCGTGTCCCTAAGGGGTGTCCCCAGTGTCCCCAGGGGGTTCCCGTGTCCCCGGGGGTGTCCTCGTGTCCCTAAGGAGTGTCCCCAGTGTCCCCGGGGGTGTCCCCAGTGTCCCCAAGGATGCCCCCAATGTCCCCAAGGGTGTCTCCGATGTCACCGAGGGTGTCCCTGTATCCCTAAAGGTGTCCCCAATGTCCCCAAAGGTGTCCCCATGTCCCTCTCCCTGTGATGTGCTGTCCCGGGGCTGTCCTGGGGGATGTCCCCATGTCCTGCTGTCCCTGGGCTGTCCCCGTGTCCCTTCCGTGTCCCCATATCCCCCGATGTCCCCCCATGTCCCCGATGTCCCCCCGATGTCCCCCGATGTCCCCCCGATGTCCCCGATGTCCCCGATGTCCCCCCATGTCCCCCCATGTCCCCCCATGTCCCCCCGATGTCCCCCCGATGTCCCCGATGTCCCCGATGTCCCCGATGTCCCCGATGTCCCCCCATGTCCCGATGTCCCCATGTCCCTGATGTCCCCGATGTCCCCGATGTCCCCCGATGTCCCCCCGATGTCCCCCCGATGTCCCGATGTCCCCCGATGTCCCCCGATGTCCCCATGTCCCCATGTCCCCCGATGTCCCCCCAATGTCCCCATGTCCCCCATGTCCCGATGTCCCCGATGTCCCCATGTCCCCATGTCCCCGATGTCCCCCCGATGTCCCCCCATGTCCCCATGTCCCCGATGTCCCCCCGATGTCCCCGATGTCCCCCCGATGTCCCCGATGTCCCCATGTCCCATGTCCCCGATGTCCCCAATGTCCCCATGTCCCCCGATGTCCCCGATGTCCCCGATGTCCCCATGTCCCCATGTCCCCGATGTCCCCATATCCCCCAATGTCCCCATGTCCCCCCGATGTCCCCATGTCCCCGATGTCCCCGATGTCCCCCGATGTCCCCATGTCCCCGATGTCCCCCGATGTCCCCCATGTCCCCGATGTCCCCAATGTCCCCGATGTCCCCCCCAATGTCCCCATGTCCCCCCATGTCCCCGATGTCCCCCCATGTCCCCCCATATCCCCCCGATGTCCTCGATGTCCCCGATGTCCCCCGATGTCCCCGATGTCCCCCCATGTCCCCCGATGTCCCCGATGTCCCCCCATGTCCCCGATGTCCCCCCATGTCCCCGATGTCCCCGATGTCCCCATGTCCCCGATGTCCCCCGATGTCCCCCCGATGTCCCCGATGTCCCCGATGTCCCCGATGTCCCCGATGTCCCCCGATGTCCCCGATGTCCCCGATGTCCCCATGTCCCCCCGATGTCCCCGATGTCCCCATGTCCCCCCGATGTCCCCGATGTCCCCATGTCCCCCGATGTCCCCGATGTCCCCCCATGTCCCGATGTCCCCGATGTCCCCAATGTCCCCCCATGTCCCCCCATGTCCCCCCATGTCCCCCCGATGTCCCCCCGATGTCCCCGCAGGCTCTGGCTCGTGGCCGCCTGTGGCCGCTGGTGGCGACCTTGGTGACGGCGACCCTGGGGGTCCTGCTGGGCTCTCTGGACCTGCTGGCTCCGGTGCTGTCCGTGTGCGTGCCCCGCCCCCTGACGTCACACACCCCCCCGCGCGGTGACGTCACGGCCGCGCGGTGACGTCACTCCCCCCCCCCCCTCCGCAGGTTGTGCCTGACGTCATACCTGGGGCTGAACCTGGCGTGTGCCCTGCAGGGGCTGCTGCCCACAGCGGGCTGGAGCCCGCGCTGCCCCCTCTACCACTGGTCAGTGACCGTGAGTGACCACTGAGTGACCAACTGACCACTGAGTGACCACTGAGTGACCACTGAGTGACCACTGACCACTGACCGCTGAGTGACCACTGAGTGACCAACTGACCACTGACCACTGAGTGACCAACTGACCGCTGAGTGACCCTGAGTGACCGCTGAGTGACCACTGAGTGACCACTGAGTGACCGCTGAGTGACCACTGAGTGACCACTGACCGCTGAGTGACCCTGAGTGACCACTGAGTGACCACTGAGTGACCCTGAGTGACCACTGAGTGACCACTGACCACTGAGTGACCACTGACCACTGACCACTGAGTGACCACTGAGTGACCACTGAGTGACCACTGAGTGACCACTGAGTGACCAACTGACCACTGACCACTGAGTGACCACTGAGTGACCACTGAGTGACCACTGACCGCTGAGTGACCAGAGTGACCACTGACCGCTGAGTGACCACTGAGTGACCACTGAGTGACCACTGAGTGACCACTGACCGCTGAGTGACCACTGAGTGACCGCTGAGTGACCACTGAGTGACCACTGAGTGACCACTGAGTGACCAACTGACCCCTGAGTGACCACTGAGTGACCACTGACCACTGAGTGACCACTGACCACTGAGTGACCACTGACCACTGAGTGACCACTGAGTGACCACTGAGTGACCACTGAGTGACCGCTGAGTGACCACTTAGTGACCACTGAGTGACCACTGACCGCTGAGTGACCACTGAGTGACCGCTGAGTGACCACTGACCGCTGAGTGACCACTGAGTGACCACTGAGTGACCAGAGTGACCACTGAGTGACCACTGAGTGACCACTGAGTGACCACTGAGTGACCACTTAGTGACCACTGAGTGACCACTGAGTGACCACTTAGTGACCATTGAGTGACCACTGACCGCTGAGTGACCACTGAGTGACCCTGAGTGACCACTGAGTGACACTGAGTGACCACTGACCGCTGAGTGACCACCGAGTGACCACTGAGTGACCACTGAGTGACCACAGTCCCTGTCCCCAGGTGTGTGTACCTGTCCCAGGTGTGTGTATACCTGTCCCAGGTGTGTGTCCCTGTCCCAGGTGTGTGTCCCTGTCCCAGGTGTGTGTGTACCTGTCCCAGGTGTGTGTACCTGTCCCCAGGTGTGTGTGTCCCTGTCCCAGGTGTGTGTGTACCTGTCCCAGGTGTGTGTCCCTGTCCCAGGTGTGTGTGTCCCTGTCCCCAGGTGTGTGTGTACCTGTCCCAGGTGTGTGTGTACCTGTCCCAGGGGTGTGTGTACCTGTCCCCAGGGGTGTGTGTACCTGTCCCCAGGTGTGTGTACCTGTCCCTAGGTGTGTGTGTCCCTGTCCCCAGGTGTGTGTGTACCTGTCCCAGGTGTGTGTACCTGTCCCAGGTGTGTGTACCTGTCCCAGGTGTGTGTGTACCTGTCCCAGGTGTGTGTCCCTGTCCCAGGTGTGTGTGTACCTGTCCCCAGGTGTGTGTCCCTGTCCCAGGTGTGTGTGTACCTGTCCCAGGTGTGTGTGTACCTGTCCCAGGTGTGTGTACCTGTCCCCAGGTGTGTGTGTCCCTGTCCCAGGTGTGTGTGTACCTGTCCCAGGTGTGTGTACCTGTCCCAGGTGTGTGTGTCCCTGTCCCAGGTGTGTGTGTACCTGTCCCCAGGTGTGTGTGTCCCTGTCCCAGGTGTGTGTGTACCTGTCCCCAGGTGTGTGTACCTGTCCCAGGTGTGTGTGTACCTGTCCCAGGTGTGTGTCCCTGTCCCAGGTGTGTGTGTCCCTGTCCCCAGGTGTGTGTACCTGTCCCAGGTGTGTGTGTACCTGTCCCAGGTGTGTGTCCCTGTCCCAGGTGTGTGTGTACCTGTCCCCAGGTGTGTGTGTACCTGTCCCAGGTGTGTGTACCTGTCCCAGGTGTGTGTGTACCTGTCCCAGGTGTGTGTACCTGTCCCCAGGTGTGTGTGTACCTGTCCCAGGTGTGTGTGTACCTGTCCCAGGTGTGTGTCCCTGTCCCAGGTGTGTGTGTACCTGTCCCAGGTGTGTGTGTACCTGTCCCAGGTGTGTGTCCCTGTCCCCAGGTGTGTGTCCCTGTCCCCAGGTGTGTGTGTACCTGTCCCAGGTGGTGTGTGTACCTGTCCCAGGTGTGTGTACCTGTCCCAGGTGTGTGTACCTGTCCCCAGGTGTGTGTCCCTGGCCGGGGCCGCTCTCTGCCTGTCCCTCATGTTGGTCACGTGCTGGCACTGTGCCCTGCTCGCCCTCGGCATCGGCGCCACCGCCTACAAATACCTGGAGTTCCGCAGGTGAGGGGGCAGGGACACACCTGGGGGGGATGGGGACAGACCTGGGGGGGACGGGGACACACCTGGGGACACCTGGGGGGGAGTGGGACACATCTGAGGATACCTGGGGGGACAGGGAGACACCTGGGGGGGGGACAGGGACGCACCTGGGGGGGACAGGGACACACCTGGGAGGGGATAGGGACACCCCTGGGGACACCTGGGGGGACAGGGACACACCTGGGAGGGATAGGTACACACACCTGGGAGGGGACAGGGACTCACCTGGGGACACTGGGGGGTACAGGGACACACCTGGGAGGGGACAGCGACACACCTGGGAGGGGACAGGGACGCACCTGGGGACACCTGTGGGGACAGGGACACACCTGGGGGGGGACAGGGACACACCTGGGGGGGGGACAGGGACACACCTGGGGACACCTCGGGGAGACCTAGGGGGGACAGGGACTCACCTGCGGGGGCAGGGATGCACCTGGGGACACCTGGGGGGTACAGGGACATTTGGGAACACCTGAGGGGGACAGGGACACACATGAGGAGACAGGGACACACCTGGGGACACCTGGGGGGGAGTGGGACACATCTGAGGACACCTGGGGGAGACCTGGGTGGTACAGGGACACACCTGGGGCAGACAGGGACACACCTGGGGGGGACAGGGACACACCTGGGGACACCTGGGGGGACAGGGACACACCTGGGGGGGACAGGGACACACCTGGGGACACCTGGGGGGGGACAGGGACACACCTGGGAGGGGACAGGGACACACCTGTGGACACCTGGGGGGACAGGGACATACCTGGGGGGGACAGGGACACACCTGGGGACACCTGGGGGGGACAGGGACACACCTGGGGGGGACAGGGACACACCTGGGGACACCTGGGGGGACAGGGACACACCTGGGGGGACAGGGACATACCTGGGGGGGACAGGGACACACCTGGGGGGGACAGGGACACACCTGGGGGGTCTGACCCTCACCTGGGGGTCCCGCCCCCCCCCCCGCAGTGCCCAGACCGAGTGGGGGGAGGGGCTGCGGGGACTCTCCCTCAGCGCCGCCAGGTTCGCGCTGCTGCGGCTGGAGGATGGACGGCCCCCTCCCCCCAGCCTCAGGTGAGACCCCCAAACCCCCCGGGACCCCCCAGCCCCAGGTGAGACCCCTTCAAACCCCCCCCAGCCCCAGGTGAGACCCCCCCAAATCCCCCCAGCCCGAGGTGAGACCCCCGGGACCCCCCAGCCCCAGGTGAGACCCCCCCAAACCCCCCCAGCCCCAGGTGAGACCCCCGGGACCCCCCGGGACTCCCAGCCCCAGGTGAGACCCCTCCAAACCCCCCCAGCCCCAGGTGAGACCCCCGGGACCCCCCAGCCCCAGGTGAGACCCCTTCAAACCCCCCCCAGCCCCAGGTGAGACCCCTCCAAACCCCCCCAGCCCCAGGTGAGACCCCCGGGACCCCCCCAGCTCCAGGTGAGACCCCCGGGACCCCCCGGGACCCCCCAGCCCCAGGTGAGACCCCTCTAAACACCCCCAGCCTCAGGTGAGACCCCCGGGACCCCCCAGCTCCAGGTGAGACCCCCCCAAACCCCCCCAGCCCCAGGTGAGACCCCCGGGACCCCCCCAAACCCCCCCAGCCCCAGGTGAGACCCCCGGGAACCCCCGGGACCCTCCCAGCCTCAGGTGAGACCCCTTCAAACCCCCCCAGCCCCAGGTGATCCCCCCGTGTTCAGGTCCATGTGCCCCCACATCCCCCTGTGACCTCCTTGGGGTCCCCTTGGTGTCCCCGTGTCACCCCCCTGTGACCCCCAGTGACCCCCCCATGTCCCCCCATGTCCCCCTGTGACCCCCTGTGACCCCCCATGTCCCCCCCACGACGCCCCTCTCTCTGTGTCCCCCCCCAGGCCGCAGCTGTTGGTTCTGTCCAAACCCTGTGACCCCCCCCCATGTCCCCATGTGACCCCTTGTGACCCCCCCATGACCCCCCGGGACCCCTCCATGTCCCAGTGACCCCCCATGACACCCCCCATGTGACCCCCCTGTGACCCCCGAATGACCTCCCATGACCCCTCTCTCTCTCTCTGTCCCCCCCCCCGCCCGGAGCTGGTGGTTCTGTCCAAGCCCAGTGACCCCCCCCATGTTCCCCACCATGTGACCCCCCCCCCCATGTTCCCCCCTATGATAACCGCCCCCCCCGTCCCCCCCAGGCCGCAGCTGTTGGTTCTGTCCAAACCCTGTGACCCCCCCCGTGGCCCCCCGTGACCCCCTGTGACCCCTCCATGACCCCCCCATGACCCCCCGGGACCCCTCCATGTCCCAGTGACCCCCCCCATGACCCCCCATGTGACCCCCCTGTGACCCCCCAATGACCTCCCATGACCCCCCCCCCTCTCTGTCCCCCCCCAGGCCGCAGCTGTTGGTTCTGTCCAAACCCAGTGACCTCCCCGAGCACCCCCCCCCTGCCCGGAGCTGGTGGTTCTGTCCAAACCCAGTGAACCCCCCCCCCGGACCCCCCCATGTCCCAGTGACCCTCCCCCATGTCCCCCCCCGTGACCGCCCCAATGACCTCCCATGACCCCCCCCCTCTCTGTCCCCCCCCCCAGGCCGCAGCTGTTGGTTCTGTCCAAACCCAGTGACCCCCCCATGACCCCCCGTGACCCCCCCATGTTCCCCCCATGTGACCCCCCCCATGTCCCCCCCATAACCCCCCCCCCTCTCTCTGTGTCCCCCCCCAGGCCGCAGCTGTTGGTTCTGTCCAAACCCAGTGACCCCCAGGGGGCCCCATGACCCCCCCATGACCCCCCGGGCCCCCTCCATGTCCCAGTGACTCCCCCATGACCCCCCATGTGACCCCCCCATGTCCCCCCCATAACCCCCCCCTCTCTCTCTCTGTGTCCCCCCCCAGGCCGCAGCTGTTGGTTCTGTCCAAGCCCGCGGACCCCCCCGCGCCCCCCCCCCGCCCGGAGCTGGTGGTTCTGGCGGCGCAGCTGCAGGGGGGGGGGAGGGGCCTCACCGTGCTGGGGGCGGTGCTGGGGGGGGCCCTGCCCGAGGACCTGCCCCGGGCCCGGGGGGCCGAGAGGGTGAGGGGGGGGCTGGGGGGTCTGGGGGGTTATTGGGGGTCTGGGGGGGTTATTGGGGTCTGGGGGGGTATTGGGGTCTGGGGGGAGTATTCGGGTCTGCGGGGGTATTGGGGACTGGGGGAGTATTGGGGTCTGGGGGGGCTATGGGGTCTGGGGGTTATTGGGGTCTGGGGGGTTATTGGGGTCTGGGGGGTATTGGGGTCTGGGGGGGCTATGGGGTCTGGGGGGTTATTGGGGTCTGGGGGGGTTATTGGGGTCTGGGGGGGTTATTGGGGTCTGGGGGGTTATTGGGGTCTGGGGGGTTATTGGGGTCTGGGGGCGCTATGGGGTCATGGGGGGTTATTGGGGTCTGCGGGGGTTATTGGGGTCGGGGGGGTTATTGGGGTCTGGGGGGTTATTGGGGTCTGGGGGTTATTGGGGTCTGGGGGCGCTATGGGGTCATGGGGGGGTTATTGGGGTCTGCGGGGGTTATTGGGGTCTGGGGGGGTTATTGGGGTCTGGGGGATATTGGGGTCTGGGGGGGTTATTGGGGTCTGGGGGGGTATTGGGGTCATGGGGGGTTATTGGGGTCTGGGGGGTTATTGGGGTCTGCGGGGGTTATTGGGGTCTGGGGGGTTATTGGGGTCTGCGGGGGTTATTGGGGTCTGGGGGGGGCTATGGGGTCTGGGGGGCTTTAGGGTCTGGGGGGGCTATTGGGGTCTGGGGGGGTTATTGGGGTGTGGGGGGGTATTGGGGTCTGGGGGGGTTATTGGGGTCTGGGGGGTTATTGGGGTCTGGGGGGGTATTGGGGTCTGGGGGGGTATTGGGGTCTGGGGGGGTTATTGGGGTCTGGGGGGGGCTATGGGGTCTGGGGGGCTATTGGGGTCTGCGGGGGTTATTGGGGTCTGGGGGGGTTATTGGGGTCTGGGGGGGGCTATGGGGTCTGGGGGGGTATTGGGGTCATGGGGCGTTATTGGGGTCTGGGGGTTATTGGGGTGATGGGGGGGTTATTGGGGTCGGGGGGTATTGGGGTCTGGGGGGAGTATTGGGGGCTGGGGAGGTATTGGGGTCATGGGGGGGTTATTGGGGTCTGGGGGGGTTATTGGGGTCATGGGGGGGTTATTGGGGTCTGGGGGTCTGGGGGACTCGGGTCATGGGGGGTCACGGGGGGTTCATGGGGGGTCATGGGGGGCTATGGGGTCCGGGGGGCTCTGGGGTCATGGGGGGTCATGGGGGTTCATGGGGGGCTATGGGGTCTGGGGGGCTATGGGGTCATGGGGGCTCTGGGGTCATGGGGGGTCACGGGGGGTTCATGGGGGGTCATGGGGGGCTATGGGGTCTGGGGGGGTTTATTGGGATGGGGGTCATGGGGTCTGGGGGGCTCATGGGGATCCCAAGAGGCTGCGGGGGGGCTCTGGGGCCGGGGGGGGCTATGGGGGGTTATGGGGGGCTCAAGTGGCTGTGGGGATATTTGGGATATTGAGGAGGGGGCTGAGAGGATACTTGGGGGGCTCAGGGGGCTTTGTGGTGTCCCTTGTCCCCGTCGCTGTCCCTGTCGCTGTCCCCAGGCTCTCAATGTCCCCTGTCCCCTGTCGTGTCCCCAGGCTCTCAATGTCCCCTGTCGTGTCCCCAGTCTCTCAGTGTCCCTGTCGTGTCCCCAGTCTCTCAGTGTCCCTGTTGTGTCCCCAGGCTCTCAGTGTCCCTGTCGCTGTCCCCAGGCTCTGCGCTCGGCGCTGGCCCGGGCCGGTGTCCCCAGTCTCTGAGTGTCCCTCTTGTGTCCCTGTTGTGTCCCCAGTCTCTCAGTGTCCCCTGTCCCCTGTGTCCCCAGTCTCTCAGTGTCCTTGTCGTGTCCCCAGGCTCTCAGTGTCCCCTGTCCCCTGTCGTGTCCCCAGTCTCTCAGTGTCCCCTGTCGTGTCCCCTGTCCCCTGTCGTGTCCCCAGTCTCTCAGTGTCCCTGTTGTGTCCCCGGTCTCTCACTGTCCCCTGTCCCCTGTCGCTGTCCCCAGTCTCTCAGTGTCCCCAGGCTCTCAGTGTCCCCTGTCCCCTGTCGTGTCCCCAGTCTCTCAGTGTCCCCAGGCTCTCAGTGTCCCTGTTATGTCCCCAGGCTCTCAGTGTCCCCTGTCCCTGTTGTGTCGCTGTCCCCAGGCTCTGCGCTCGGCGCTGGCCCGGGCCGGTGTCCCCAGTCTCTAAGTGTCCCCTGTCCTGTCCCCTGTCCCTGTTGTGTCGCTGTCCCCAGGCTCTGCGCTCGGCGCTGGCCCGGGCCGGTGTCCCCGGTCTCTCACTGTCCCCTGTCCCCCGTTGTGTCCCCAGGCTCTGCGCTCGGCGCTGGCCCGGGCCGGTGTCCCCAGCTCTCAGTGTCCCCTGTCCCTGTTGTGTCGCTGTCCCCAGGCTCTGCGCTCGGCGCTGGCCCGGGCCGGTGTCCCCAGCTCTCAGTGTCCCCTGTCCTGTCCCCTGTCCCTGTTGTGTCCCCAGTCTCTCAGTGTCCCTGTCCTGTCCCCTGTCCCTGTCGCTGTCCCCAGGCTCTGCGCTCGGCGCTGGCCCGGGCCGGTGTCCCCAGTCTCTCAGTGTCCCTGTCGTGTCCCCTGTCCCCCGTTGTGTCCCCAGGCTCTGCGCTCGGCGCTGGCCCGGGCCGGTGCCCGCGGTTTCGTTCAGGTGCTGTTGACGCCCGAGCCGGGGGCGGGGCTGGCGGCGCTCGTGCAGGGGGTGGGGCTGGGGGCGCTGCGCCCCAACACCGTCCTGCTGGGCTGGCCCCGACACTGGCGACAGCAGCCGGACCCCGCCAGCGCCGCCAGGGACTTCGTGGGTGCGTGGGGACAGCGGGGACATCGCGGGGCGGGTTGGGGACATCGGGGGGGTTGGGGACATCGGGGGGATGGGGGACATTGGGGGGATGGGGGAGATTGGGGGGGTTGGGGACATTGGGGGGAGTGGGGACATTGGGGGATTGGGGACATCGGGGGGATGGAGGACATTGGGGGGATGGGGGACATTGGGGGGATTGGGGACATCGGGGGGATTTGGGACATGGGGGGGTTGGGGGCATTCGGGGGGATTGGGGATTTTGGGGACATTGGGGGGATTGGGGACATCGCGGGGGGTTGGGGACATTGGGGACATTTGGGGGGATTGGGGACATCGGGGGGTTGGGGACATTGGGGGGATTGGGGACATCGGGGGGATGGGGGACATTGGGGGGATGGGGGAGATTGGGGGGTTGGGGACATTGGGGGGAGTGGGGACATTGGGGGGGATTGGGGACATTGGGGACATTTGGGGGGGTTGGGGACATCGGGGGGATTGGGGACATCGGGGGGATGGGGGACATTGGGGGGATGGGGGAGATTGGGGGGGTTGGGGACATTGGGGGGAGTGGGGACATTGGGGGGGATTGGGGACATCGGGGACTTCGGGGGGATTGGGGACATTGGGGGGATGGGGGACATTGGGGGGGTTGGGGACATCGGGGGGACTTGGGACATGGGGGGGTTGGGGACATTTGGGGGGATTGGGGACATTGGGGGGATTGGGGATATTGGGGGGGTTGGGGGCATTCGGGGGGATTGGGGACATTTGGGGACATTGGGGGGATTTGGGACACTGGGGGGATTGGGGACTTTGGGGACATTGGGGGGATTGGGGACATTGGGGGGATTGGGGACATCGGGGGGATTGGGGACATCAGGGGGGTTGGGGACATTGGGATATTGGGGACACTGGAATATGGAGGACGTTGGGACATCGGGGACATTGGGAGGGGACACGGAGGGTGGGACACAGAGTCGGGCGGGGCTGGGGGACACTTGGGGGTCACCGGGACACTGCGGGGGGAGGGGACACGAGGTGACAGAGGGGACAGGGGTGACAGTGAGAGGGGACACGAGGGGACAACGGGAGGGGACAGGAGGTGACAACAGGGGTGACAGTGACAATGAGAGAGACAAGAGGTGACAGTGGGTGGGACAGGAGGTGACAACAGGGGTGACACTCAGTGACAATGGGAGCGGTGGCAATGGGAGGAGACACTCGGTGACAGTGTGAGGGACACTCTGTCAGTGTGAGGGGACACTGGGTGACAATGTGAGGGGACACTGGGTGACAGTGTGAGGGACATGGGGTGACAATGTGAAGGACACTCTGTCAGTGTGAGGGACACTGGGTGACAGTGTGAGGGGACACTGGGTAACAATGGGAGGGGACACTGGGTGACAATGTGAGGGGACACTCTGTCAGTGTGAGGGGACACTGGGTGACAATGTGAGGGGACACTGGGTGACAATGTGAGGGGACACTGGGTGACAATGGGAGGGGACACTCGGTCACAGTGTGAGGGGACACTCTGTCAGTGTGAGCGGTGACAATGTGAGGGGACACTCTGTCAGTGTGAGGGGACACTGGGTGACAATGGGAGGGGACACTGTGTGACAATGTGAGGGACACTGGGTGACAATGTGAGGGACACTGGGTGACAATGTGAGGGACACTGGGTGACAGTGTGAGCGGTGACAATGTGAGGGGACACTGTGTGACAATGTGAGGGGACACGGGGTGTCAGTGTCGGGGTCGCCGCTGTCCCCCCTGAGCGCCGCTGTCCCCCCAGAGCTGCTGCGCGCGGCGGGCGCGGGGGGCCGGGCCCTGCTGGTGTCCAAGGGCGCGGCCGAGCCCGGGCCCGGCCCGGGGGGCGCCCCGGCCCCGGGGGGATCCCCGGGGGGGTCCCCGGGGGGGTCCCTGGATGTCTGGTGGGTGGTCGGCACCGGGCGCCTCCTGACGCTGCTGCCGCTGCTGCTGAGACAGCACCCGGTACGGGGGGCGGGGCCTGGAGGGGGCGGGGCTTAAAGGGGGAGGGGCCTAAAGGGGGTGGGGTATAGGGCGGGGCCTTAGGGGGAGGGGCCTTAGGGGGGAGGGGCCTGAGGGGGAGGGGCCTGAGGGGGTGGGGCCTTGGGTGGGGTCTGGGGGCAGGGCCTGAAGGGGCGGGGGCTAAAGGGGTGGGGCCTGAATGGGCGGGGTCTGAATGGGAGGGGCCTGGGGTGGGATCTGGGGGAGGGGCCTAAAGGGTGCAGGGGCTAAAGGGGTGGGGCCTAAAGGGGGGAGGGGCCTGAGGGGGTGGGGTCTAGGGCGGTGCCTGGAGGGGAGGGGTCTGAGGGGGAGGGGCCTGGAGGGGTGGGGTCTGAGGGGGAGGGGCCTAAAGTGGATGGGGTCTGGGGCGGGGCCTGGAGAGGGAGGGGCCTGAGGGGGGCCTAAAAGGGGGAGGGGCCTGAAGAGTGTGGGGTCTAGGGCGGGGCCTGGAGGGGGAGGGGTCTGAAGGGGCGGGGTCTGAATGGGAGGGGTCTGGGGGCAGGGCCTAAAGGGGAGGGGCCTAAAGGGGCGTGGCTAAAGAGGAGGGGCCTAAGGGGGAGGGGTCTGAATGGGTGGGGTCTGAATGGGAGGGGCCTGGGGTGGAATCTGGGGGAGGGGACTGAGGGGGAGGGGCCTGGGGAGGGGTCTGGGGGCAGGGCCTGAAGGGGAGGGGCCTAAAGGGGCGGGGGATAAAGGGGTGGGGCCTAAGGGGGAGGGGCCTGAGGGGTGGGGTCTGAATGGGAGGGGCCTGGGGTGGGGTCTGGGGGCGGGGCCTGAGGGGGAGGGGCCTAAAGTGGGTGGGGTCTGAATGGGAGGGGCCTGGGGGCAGGGCCTGAAGGGGAGGGGCCTAAAGGGGGGCGGGGGCTATAGGGGAGGGGCCTGGGGTGGGGTCTGGGGGCGGGGCCTAAAGGGGGAGGGGCCTGGGGTGGGGTCTGGGGGCGGGGCCTAAAGGGGAGGGGCTTAAAGGGGCGGGGGCTAAAAGGGAGGGGCGTGAGGGGGTGGGTCTTGGGGGCGGGGTCTGGGGTGGGATCTGGGGGAGGGACCTGAAGGGGCGGGGTCTGAGGGTGGGGCCTAAAGGGGCGGGACTTGGGGCGGGGCCTGAGGGTAGAAGTTGAGGGGGAGGGGCCTGAAGGGGCGGGGCTTGAAGGGGCGGGGCCTGAAGGGGCGGGGCCAAGGGGTGGTACCTTAGGGGTGGGGCCTTTGAGGGGAGGGGTCTGGGGCGGGGATTGAGAGGCGGGGCCTAAAGGGGCGGGGCTTTGGGTGGGGCTTGAGTGGGCGGGGTCTGAGGGGTGAGGACCTAAGGGGCGGGGGGCTGGGACCTGAGGGGGCGGGGCCTAAAAGGGGTGGGGTTTGAGGGGGCGTGGTTTGAATGGGGAGTGGTCTGGGGGCGGGGCAGGAATGGGGCGGGGTCTGAGGGGGATTTGAGGGGGGTGGGGTCTGGATGGGGCGGGGCTATGAATGGAGTTTGGGGGCGGGGCCTGAGGGGCGGGGCCCGAGGGGGCGGGGCTTGGGTGGGTCTGAGCCCTGGTGACCCCCCCGTGACCCCAGGCTTGGAGGGGGCGGGGCCTAAAGGCGGAGGGGGAGGGGCTTTGGGGGGAGCTGGGGGTGGGTCTGACCTTTGGGGACCCCCCGTGACCCCCTGTGTGCCCCAGGTGTGCCCCAGGTGTGCCCCAGGTGTGCCCCAGGTGTGGCGGGAGTGGGTTTTGGGGGTCTGGGGGATTTAGGGGAGGGGTCTCACCCTGTACCTGTCCCCGTACCTGTCCCAGGTGTGGTGTGGGTGGATTTTGGGGAGGGGTCTCACCCTGTTCCTGTCCCTTACCTGTCCCCAGGTGTGGCGCGGGTGGATTTGGGGGATTTTGGGGAGGGGTCTCACCCTGTTCCTGTCCCCGTACCTGTCCCAGGTGTGGCGTGGGTGGATTTTGGGGAGGGGTCTCACCCTGTTCCTGTCCCTTACCTGTCCCCAGGTGTGGCGTGGGTGGATTTTGGGGGTCTGTGTGGTTTTGGGGAGGGGTCTCACCCTGTTCCTGTCCCTTACCTGTGCCCAGGTGTGGCGGGAGTGGGTTTTGGGGGTCTGGGGATTTAGGGGAGGGGTCTCACCCTGTCCCTGTCCCATACCTGTCCCAGGTGTGGCGCGGGTGGATTTGGGGGATTTAGGGGAGGGGTCTCACCCTGTTCCTGTCCCTTACCTGTCCCCAGGTGTGGCGTGGGTGGATTTTGGGGAGGGGTCTCACCCTGTCCCTGTCCCTTACCTGTCCCCAGGTGTGGCGTGGGTGGATTTTGAGGGGTCTGGTGATTTAGGGGAGGGGTCTCACCCTGTCCTATCTCTTACCTGTCCCAGGTGTGGCGCGGGTGGATTTGGGGGATTTAGGGGAGGGGTCTCACCCTGTTCCTGTCCCATACCTGTCCCAGGTGTGGCGTGGGTGGATTTTGGGGGTCTGTGTGGTTTTGGGGAGGGGTCTCACCCTGTCCTGTCCCGTACCTGTCCCAGGTGTGGCGGGAGTGGGTTTTGGGGGTTTGGGGGATTTTGGGGAGGGGTCTCACCCTGTCCCTGTCCCTTACCTGTCCCCAGGTGTGGCGTGGGTGGATTTTGAGGGGTCTGGGGATTTAGGGGAGGGGTCTCACCCTGTCCTATCCCGTACCTGTCCCAGGTGTTGAGTGAGTGGGTTTTGGGGGTTTGGGGGATTTTGGGGAGGGGTGTCACCCTGTCCCTGTCTCCATACCTGTCCCAGGTGTGGCGCGGGTGGATTTGGGGGATTTAGGGGAGGGGTCTCACCCTATCCCTGTCCCCTTACCTGTCCCAGGTGTGGTGCGGGTACCACCTGCGCCTGTTCACGGTGGATTTGGGGGATTGTGGGGAGGGGTCTCACCCTGTCCTATCCCTTACCTGTCCCCAGGTGTGGCGCGGGTGGATTTGGGGGATTTAGGGGAGGGGTCTCACCCTGTCCCTGTCCCCTTACCTGTCCCCAGGTGTGGCGCGGGTGCCACCTGCGCCTGTTCACGGTGGCGCTGCTGGAGGACAACAGCGAGCGGCTGCGGCGCCTCCTGGAGGCCGTGGCTCGGCGCCGCGCCCTGCCCGCACAGGTGCACGTGGTGGAGCTGGTGAGAGCCAAAAACGCCCTAAAATACACCTGGGACACCCCAAAATACACCTGGGACACCCCAAAATACACCTGGGAATCCCCAGTCCCAGCCCTGCCCGCACAGGTGCACGTGGTGGAGCTGGTGAGAGCCAAAACCGCCCTAAAACACCCCAAAAATACTCCTGGGACACCCCAAATACACCTGGGACACCCCAAAATACACCTGGGATACCTAAAACCAGCCCAAAATACACCTGGGACACCCCAAAATACACCTGGGATACCCCAAAATACACCTGGGATACGTAAAACCAGCCCAAAATACACCTGGGATACCCCAAAATACACCTGAGATATCCCAAAATACACCTGGGATACCCCAAAATACACCTGGGATACCTAAAACCAGCCCAAAATACACCTGGGATACCCCAAATACACCTGGGAATCCCCAAAATACACCTGGGATACCTAAAACCAGCCCAAAATACACCTGGGATACCCCAAAATACACCTGGGACACCCCAAAATACACCTGGGATACCCAAAAATACACCTGGGATACCTAAAACCAGCCCAAAATACACCTGGGACACCCCAAAATACACCTGGGACACCCCAAAATACACCTGGGACACCCCAAATACACCTGGGATACCTAAAACCAGCCCAAAATACACCTGGGACACCCCAAAATACACCTGGGACACCCCAAAATACACCTGGGATATCCCAGAATACACCTGGGACACCCCAAAATACACCTGGGACACCCCAAAATACACCTGGGATACCCCAAAATACACCTGGGAATCCCCAAAATACACCTGGGACACCCCAAAATACACCTGGGATACCCCAAAATACACCTGGGAATCCCCAAAATACACCTGGGACACCCCAAAATACACCTGGGATATCCCAGAATACACCTGGGACACCCCAAAATACACCTGGGAATCCCCAAAATACACCTGGGACACCCCAAATACACCTTGGAATCCCCAAAATACACCTGGGATACCCCAAAATACACCTGGGACACCCCAAATACACCTGGGAATCCCCAAAATACACCTGGAAATCCCCAAAATACACCTGGGATATCCCAGAATACACCTGGGACACCCCAAAATACACCTGGGAATCCCCAAATACACCTGGGACACCCCAAAATACACCTGGGATACCTAAAACCAGCCCAAAATACACCTGGGACACCCCAAATACACCTGGGAATCCCCAAAATACACCTGGGATATCCCAAAATACACCTGGGAATCCCCAGTCCCAGCCCTGCCCGCACAGGTGCACGTGGTGGAGCTGGTGAGAGCCAAAAACGCCCTAAAACACCCCAAAAATACACCTGGGACACCCCAAAATACACCTGGGACACCCCAAAATACACCTGGGATACCCCAAAATACACCTGGGACACCCCAAATACACCTGGGACACCCCAAATACACCTGGGATACCCCAAAATACACCTGGGAATCCCCAAAATACACCTGGGACACCCCAAAATACACCTGGGATACCTAAAACCAGCCCAAAATACACCTGGGATACCCCAAATACACCTGGGATACCCCAAAATACACCTGGGACACCCCAAAATACACCTGGGACACCCCAAATACACCTGGGATATCCCAAAATACACCTGGGATATCCCAAAATACACCTGGGACACCCCAAAATACACCTGGGATACCTAAAAATACACCTGGGATACCCCAAAATACACCTGGGACACCCCAAAATACACCTGGGATACCTAAAAATACACCTGGGATACCCCAAAATACACCTGGGACACCCCAAAATACACCTGGGACACCCCAAAATACACCTGGGACACCCCAAAATACACCTGGGATACCTAAAACCAGCCCAAAATACACCTGGGACACCCCAAAATACACCTGGGATACCCCAAAATACACCTGGGATACCTAAAACCAGCCCAAAATACACCTGGGACACCCCAAAATACACCTGGGACACCCCAAATACACCTGGGACACCCCAAAATACACCTGGGATACTCTAAAATACACCTGGGATACCCCAGAATACACCTGGGACACCCCAAAATACACCTGGGATACTCTAAAATACACCTGGGACACCCCAAATACACCTGGGACACCCCAAATACACCTGGGATATCCCAAAATACACCTGGGACACCCCAAATACACCTGGGACACCCCAAAATACACCTGGGAATCCCCAAAATACACCTGGGATACCCAAAAATACACCTGGGACACCCCAAAATACACCTGGGAATCCCCAAAATACACCTGGGATACCCCAAAATACACCTGAGATATCCCAAAATACACCTGGGACACCCCAAATACACCTGGGATATCCCAGAATACACCTGGGACACCCCAAATACACCTGGGACACCCCAAAATACACCTGGGATACCTGGTCCATACTGGTCCTGACTGGTCCTGACTGGTCCATACTGGTCCTGACTGGTCCATACTGGTCCATACTGGTCCGTACTGGTCCATACTGGTCCATACTGGTTTATACTGGTCCATACTGGTCCGTACTGGTCCATACTGGTCCTGACTGGTCCATACTGGTTTATACCGGTCCATACTGGTCCGTACTGGTTTATACTGGTCCGTACTGGCCCATACTGGTCCATACTGGTCCATACTGGTCCATACTGGTTTATACTGGTCCATACTGGTCCGTACTGGTCCATACTGGTCCTGACTGGTCCATACTGGTTTATACCGGTCCATACTGGTCCGTACTGGTTTATACTGGTCCGTACTGGTCCATACTGGTCCGTACTGGTCCGTACTGGTCCGTACTGGTCCGTACTGGTTTATACTGGTCCATACTGGTCCGTACTGGTTTATACTGGTCCATACTGGTGTGTGTGGCGCAGCACGACGGGGACGTCTCGGCCTACACGTACGAGCGGACGCTGATGATGGAGCAGCGCTCGCAGATGCTGCGGCAGCTGCGCCGCGCACAGGTGACGTCATCGCCCCCGCCGTGACGTCATCGCCCCCGCCGCGACGTCATTGCCACGTCTGTGACGTCATCGCGCCTCCCTATGATGGCCTCCCCTTCCCTGTGATGTCATCACACTGTCTGCGATTCCACCCTCCCCACTGTGACGTCCACACGCCATGACGTCATCACACGGTGACGTCATCGCGCCCCCCTATGATGGCTGCCCCTTCCCATTGATGTCATCACACTGTCTGTGACGTCATCACACCATGACATCACAGTCGTTCCTGTGACGTCATTGCCCCATGACATCATTGCCACGCTCGTAACATCAATGACATGTCTGTGACGTCATCGGCATGGCTATGATGTCATCCCCACTGCCTGTGATGCCATCGCCCTCCCTGTGATGTCACTGCCCTACCCATGACGTCACACAGCACAGCAGTGACGTCCCTGTGACGTCATCACGCTTCCTCGCCCTCCCTGTGACATCATCATCATTCCTGTGCCGTCAGCACCCTCCCCATGACGTCATTGCTGCCTCCATGATGTCACCACCTTCCCTGTGACGTCATTGTCATCCCCTCCCTGTAATGTCAAGCCCGTCCCTGTGATGTCATCACCACCCCGTGACGCCATTGCCCTCCCTGTGATGTCATCATCTTCCTTATGATGTCACTGCCCTCCCTGTGACATCACACAGCAGCCCTGTGACATCATAGCCCTCCCTGTTACATCATGTTTTTCCTGTGATGTCATCATCCTCCCCAGTGACGTCACCTCCTCCCTATGATGTCGCTGCCCCGTGACATCATCACCATCCCATGACATCACTGTCCCACCCTCGTGACGTCACTGTCACCCTTGTGACGCCATTTCCCTCCCGATGACATCACAGGGAGGCCCCGCCCCCTCGCATCCGCCCAGTGCTGAGGAGGAGGAGGGGGGAGACCCCCGGAGGGGCCCCAGCCCGTGAGTGGAACTGGGAGCACTGGGAGGGACTGGGAGGGACTGGGGGGGACTGGGGGGAACTGGGAGGGACTGGGAGGGACTGGGAGGGACTGGGGGGGACTGGGAGGGAACTGGGAGGGACTGGGAGGGACTGGGGGGACTGGGGGGGAACTGGGAGGGACTGGGAGGGAACTGGGAGGAAACTGGGAGGGGACTGGGAGGGACTGGGGAGGAACTGGGGGGGACTGGGAGGGACTGGGGGGGAACTGGGAGGAAACTGGGAGGGATTGGGATGAACTGGGAGGGACTGGGAGGAACGGGGGGGGAACTGGGAGGGAACTGGGAGGGACTGGGGGGGAACTGGGGGGGAACTGGGAGGGAACTGGGAAGGAACTGGGAGGGACTGGGAGGGACTGGGGGGAACTGGGAGCACTGGGGGGGAACTGGGAGGGGACTGGGGGGGAACTGGGAAGGAACTGGGAGGGACTGGGGGGAACTGGGAGGGAACTGGGGGGGACTGGGAGGAACTGGGAGGGAACTGGGGGGAACTGGGAGCACTGGGAGGGAACTGGGAGGGACTGGGAGGGACTGGGGGGGACTGGGAGGGAACTGGGAGGGACTGGGAGGAACTAGGGGGAACTGGGAGGGAACTGGGAGTGGACTGGGGGGGACTGGGGGGAACTGGGAGGGAACTGGGAGGGACTGGGAGGAACTAGGGGGAACTGGGAGGGAACTGGGAGTGGACTGGTCCATACTGGGAGTGCGGGAGGGGGACACTGGTGGTGACTGGTTCATACTGGTCCGTACTGGTTTATACTGGTCCATACTCGTCCATCCTGTCTTGTACTGGTTTTTACTGGTTTATACTGGAACACACTGGTTTATACCAGTCTGTACTGGTCCATACCGGTCCATACTGGTCTGTATCAGTTCAGACTGGTTCATACTGGTTTATACTGGTTTATACTGGTGCGTACTGGGCAGGGGGAACGTGCGGCGCATGCACGCGGCCGAGCGCCTCAACGCCGCCATCTTGGCGCACTCGGGGGGGGCGGGGCTGGTGCTGCTGGACCTGCCCCCCCCTCCCCCACCCCGGCCACACCGGCCCCTGGAAAACTGTATCCAAAAAACGGGGGAAAAACGGGAAAAACGGGGAAAAACGGGGAAAACGGGGAAAAAGGGGAAAAACGGGAGAACTGTATCCAAAAAATGGGGGAAAAAACGGGAAAAACGGGAAAAAACGGGGGAAAATGGGGAAAAACCGGGGAAAAACGGGGAAAACGGGGGAACTGTATCCAAAAAATGGGGGAAAACGGGAAAAAACGGGAAAAAACGGGAAAAAACGGGAAAAACGGGGAAAAACGGGAGAACTGTATCCAAAAAATGGGGGAAAAACGGGAAAAACGGGGTAAAACGGGGAAAAACGGGGAAAACGGGGGAACTGTATCCGAAAAATGGGGGAAAAAAACGGGAAAAACGGGAAAAAACGGGGAAAAACGGGAAAAACGGGGAAAAACGGGGAAGAACGGGAGAACTGTATCCAAAAAATGGGGGAAAAAACGGGGGAAAAACGGGGAAAAAACGGGGAAAAACGGGGAAAAAAAACGGGGAAAAACGTGGAAAAACGGGAAAAACGGGGGAACTGTATCCAAAAAACGGGGGGAAAAACGGGAAAAACGGGGAAAAAACGGGAGAAAACGGGGGAAAATGGGGAAAAAACGGGGAAAAACGGGGGAACTGTATCCAAAAAATGGGGGAAAAAACGGGAAAAACGGGAAAAAACGGGAAAAAACGGGGAAAAACGGGAAAGAACGGGAGAACTGTATCCAAAAAATGGGGGAAAACGGGAAAAAACGGGGAAAAACGGGGAAAAACGGGGAAAAACGGGAAAAACGGGAGAACTGTATCCAAAAAATGGGGGAAAAAACGGAAAAAACGGGAAAAAACGGGAAAAACGGGGAGAAAACGGGAAAAAACGGGGAAAAACGGGAAAAACGGGAGAACTGTATCCAAAAAATGGGGGAAAAAACGGGAAAAACGGGAAAAAACGGGGAAAAACGGGGGAAAAAGGGGAAAAACGGGAGAACTGTATCCAAAAAATGGGGGGAAAAACGGAAAAAACGGGAAAAAACGGAAGAACTGTATCCAAAAAATGGGGGGAAAACGGGAAAAACGGGAAAAAACGGGAAAAACGGGAAAAAACGGGGAAAATGGGGAAAAAACCGGGAAAAATCAGGAAAAATGGGATAAAAAGGGGGAAAACGGGAAAAAACGGGGAAAAATGGGGAAAAAACGGGGAAAAACGGGAAAAAACCGGGGGAACTGTATCCAAAAAATGGGGGAAAAACGGGAAAAATGGGGAAAAAAAGGGGAAAAACGGGGAAAAATGGGGAAAAACAGGAAAAATGGGAAAAAACCGGGAGAACTGTATCCAAAAAATGGGGGAAAAACGGGAAAAACGGGAAATTGGGAGGAGGGGAAATGGGAAATGAGGGTGGGGGAGGGGAGAACGGGAAATGGGGAAATTGGGGGAACTGGGGGTTACTGGTGATACTGGGAGGTTACTGGGAGGGCAGTGGGGGGTTACTGGGAGGTTACTGGTGTCACTGGGAGGTTACTGGGAGGGCAGTGGGGGTTACTGGGAGGTTACTGGTGATACTGGGAGTTACTGGGAGGGCAGTGGGGGTTACTGGGAGGTTACTGGTGATACTGGGAGTTACTGGGAGGGCAGGGGGGGTTACTGGGAGGTTACTGGTGATACTGAGAGGTTACTGGGAGGGCATTGGGGGTTACTGGGAGGTTACTGGTGATACTGGGAGGTTACTGGGAGGGCAGTGGGGGTTACTGGGAGGTTACTGGTGTCACTGGGAGGTTACTGGTGTCGTTGGGAGGTTACTGGGAGTTTCCTGGTGTCACTGGGTGTCACTGGGAGGTAACTGAGAGAGCACTGGGAGTTACTGGGAGGTCACTGGGAGGTTACTGGGAGGGCAGTGGGTGTCATGGGGTGTTACTGGGGGTTACTGGTGTCACTGGGAGGTTACTGGGGGTTACTGGTTTTACTTGGAGGGCTCTGGGTGTCACTGGGAGGTTGCTGGGAGGTTACTGGGAGAGCACTGGGGGTTACTGGGGATTACTGGGAGGTTACTGGTGTTACTGGGAGGGCACTGGGAGGTTGCTGGGAGTTTACTGGTGTCACTGGGTGTTACTGGGAGGTCACTGGGAGGTTACTGGGAGTTACTGGGAGTTACTGGAAGGGCACTGGGGGTTACTGGGAGGTCACTGGGAGTTACTGGGAGGTCACTGGGAGGTTACTGGGAGGACAGTGGGAGGTTACTGGGAGGTTACTGGTGTCACTGGGAGGTTACTGGGGGTTACTGGTGTTACTTGGAGGGCTCTGGGTGTCACTGGGAGGTTACTGGGAGAGCACTGGGGGTTACTGGGAGGTCACAGGGAGGTTACTGGTGTTACTGGGAGTTTACTGGTGTTAATAGGAGGTTACTGGGAGGTCATACTGGTGTAACTGGGAGGTTACTGGTGTCACAGGGAGGTTACTGGTGTTGCTGGGAGGTTACTGGTGTTACTGGGAGGGCAGTGGGTGTTACTGGGAGGTTACTGGTGTCACTGGGAGGTTACTGGTGTTACTGGGAGGTTACTGGTGTCACTGGGAGGTTACTGGTGTCACTGGGAGGTCATACTGGTGTTACTGGGAGGTCATACTGGTGTCACTGGGAGGGCAGTGGGTGTTACTGGGAGGTTACTGGTGTTACTGGGAGGTTACTGGGAGGACAGTGGGTGTCACTGGGTGTTACTGGGAGGTTACTGGGAGGACAGTGGGAGGTTACTGGGAGGTTACTGGTGTCACTGGGAGGGCACTGGGGGTTACTGGCAGTTACAGGGAGAGCACTGGGGGTTACTGGGGATTACTGGGAGGTTACTGGGAGGGCAGTGGGTGTCACAGGGAGGTTACTGGTGTTAATGGGAGGTTACTGGGAGGGCAGTGGGAGGTTATGGGAGGGCAGTGGGAGGTTACTGGGAGGCTGCTGGGAGTTACTGGGAGAGCTTTGGGGGTTACTGGGAGGTCATACTGGTGTTACTGGGAGGTTACTGGGTGGTTATACTAGTGTCACAGGGAGGTTACTGGTGTCACTGGGTGTTACTGGGAGGTTACTGGGAGGGCAGTGGGAGGTTACTGAGAGGTTACTGGTATTAATGGGAGGTTACTGGGAGGTTACTGGTGTTACTGGGAGGTCATACTGGTGTCACTGGGTATTACTGGTGTTACTGGGAGGTTACTGGTGTTACTGGGAGGTCATACTGGTGTCACTGGGAGGGCAGTGGGTGTTACTGGGAGGTTACTGGTGTTACTGGGAGGTTACTGGTGTTACTGGGAGGTCATACTGGTGTTACTGGGAGGTCATACTGGTGTCACTGGGAGGGCAGTGGGTGTTACTGGGAGGTTACTGGTGTTACTGGGAGGTTACTGGTGTTACTGGGAGGGCAGTGGGTGTTACTGGGAGGGCAGTGAGTGTTACTGGGAGGTTACTGGTGTTACTGGGAGGGCATACTGGTGTCACTGGGAGGGCAGTGGGTGTTACTGGGAGGTCATACTGGTGTTACTGGGAGGGCAGTGGGTGTTACTGGGAGGTTACTGGTGTTACTGGGAGGGCAGTGGGTGTTACTGGGAGGTCATACTGGTGTCACTGGTCAGTCCCTGACTCGCCCAGACCTGGAGTTCCTGGAGGTTCTGACCGAGGGCCTGGGGCCGGTGCTGCTCGTGAGGGGCGGGGACGGCGACGGCGACGGGCCCAGTACGGCCCAGTGCTCCCAGTATGGAACTGGGAACGGGGAGACTGAGGAGCCCTGAGATCCCAGTACGGCCCAGTGCTCCCAGTATGGAACTGGGAACGGGGAGACTGAGGAGCCCTGAGATCCCAGTATGGCCCAGTGCTCCCAGTATGGAACTGGGAACGGGGAGACTGAGGAGCCCTGAGATCCCAGTACGGCCCAGTGCTCCCAGTATGGAACTGGGAATGGGGAGACTGAGGAGCCCTGAGATCCCAGTACGGCCCAGTGCTCCCAGTATGGAACTGGGAACGGGGAGACTGAGGAGCCCTGAGATCCCAGTACGGCCCAGTGCTCCCAGTATGGAACTGGGAACGGGGAGTTCTGAGATCCCAGTACGGCCCAGTGCTCCCAGTATGGAACTGGGAATGGGGAGCCCTGAGATCCCAGTACGGCCCAGTGCTCCCAGTATGGAACTGGGAATGGGGAGCCCTGAGATCCCAGTACGGCCCAGTGCTCCCAGTATGGAACTGGGAATGGGGAGACTGAGGAGCCCTGAGATCCCAGTACGGCCCAGTGCTCCCAGTATGGAACTGGGAACGGGGAGTTCTGAGATCCCAGTATGGCCCAGTGCTCCCAGTATGGAACTGGGAACGGGGAGTTCTGAGATCCCAGTATGGCCCAGTGCTCCCAGTATGGAACTGGGAACGGGGAGTTCTGAGATCCCAGTACGGCCCAGTGCTCCCAGTATGGAACTGGGAACGGGGAGACTGAGGAGCCCTGAGATCCCAGTATGGCCCAGTGCTCCCAGTATGGAACTGGGAATGGGGAGCCCTGAGATCCCAGTACGGCCCAGTGCTCCCAGTATGGAACTGGGAACGGGGAGCCCTGAGATCCCAGTACGGCCCAGTGCTCCCAGTATGGAACTGGGAACGGGGAGACTGAGGAGCCCTGAGATCCCAGTACGGCCCAGTGCTCCCAGTATGGCCCCAGTGCACTTCCAGTGCTCTCCCAGTGCATTCCCAGTGCTCCCAGTTTGGTCTCAATGCACTCCCAGTGCTCCCAGTGCACTCCCAGTGCTCCCAGTTTGGTCTCAATGCACTCCCAGTGCTCCCAGTTTGGCCCCAGTGCACTCCCAGTTTGGTCTCAATGCACTCCCAGTGCTCCCAGTTCAGCCCCAGTGCACTCCCAGTGCTCCCAGTTTGGCCTCAGTGCACTTCCAGTGCTCCCAGTTTGGCCCCAGTGCACTTCCAGTGCTCCCAGTTTGGTCTCAATGCACTCCCAGTGCTCCCAGTTTGGCCCCAGTGCACTCCCACTTTGGCCTCAGTGCACTCCCAGTGCTCCCAGTTCGGCCCCAGTGCACTCCCAGTGCTCCCAGTTTGGTCTCAATGCACTCCCAGTGCTCCCAGTTCAGCCCCAGTGCACTCCCAGTATGGGCCCAGTGCACTCCCAGTGCTCCCAGTTTGGCCCCAGTGCACTCCCAGTTCGGCCCCAGTGCACTCCCAGTGCTCCCAGTTTGGTCTCAGTGCGCTCCCAGTGCTCCCAGTTCGGCCTCAGCACTCCCAGTGCTCCCAGTTCGGCCCCAGTGCACTCCCAGTGCTCCCAGTTCGGCCCCAGTGCACTCCCAGTGCTCCCAGTCTGGCCCCAGTGCACTCCCAGTATGGCCTCAATGCACTCCCAGTGCTCCCAGTTTGGTCTCAATGCACTCCCAGTGCTCCCAATTTGGCCTCAATGCACTCCCAGTGCTCCCAGTATGGCCTCAATGCACTCCCAGTGCTCCCAGTTTGGTCTCAATGCACTCCCAGTGCTCCCAGTTTGGCCCCAGTGCACTCCCAGTGCTCCCAGTTTGGCCTCAGTGCACTCCCAGTGCTCCCAGTTCGGCCCCAGTGCACTCCCAGTGCTCCCAGTTTGGCCTCAGTGCACTCCCAGTGCTCCCAGTTTGGCCTCAGTGCACTCCCAGTGCTCCCAGTTCGGCCCCAGTGCACTCCCAGTGCTCCCAGTTCGGCCTCAGTGCACTCCCAGTGCTCCCAGTCTGGCACTCCCAGTGCTCCCAGTCTGGCACTCCCAGTGCTCCCAGTCTGGCACTCCCAGTGCTCCCAGTCTGGTCTCAATGCACTCCCAGTATGGGCCCAGTGCACTCCCAGTGCTCCCAGTCTGGTCTCAATGCACTCCCAGTATGGGCCCAGTGCACTCCCAGTGCTCCCAGTCTGGTCTCAATGCACTCCCAGTATGGGCCCAGTGCACTCCCAGTTCTCCCAGTTTGGCCTCATTGCACTCCCAGTGCTCCCACTTTGGCGTCAATGCACTCCCAGTGCTCCCAGTTCGGCCCCAGTGCACTCCCAGTGCTCCCAGTGCACTCCCAGTGCTCCCAGTCTGGCCCCAGCCCTTTGCTGGTTTTTTTGCACTTTGATTTCACCAAAGATCCTCAATAAAACGACCCCAAAAGTGAATTTTTGGGGGAAAAGGAGCCGGAATTTGCAGCTCTTGACGGGGGGGAGGGAATTCCGGGAAAATTGGGAATTGTTTGGGATTTGGTGGGGGGTCTGAGGGGATTTTGGGGTCTCTGAGGGGATTTTGGGGTCTCTGAGGGGATTTTGGGGTCCCTGAGGGGATTTTGGGGTCTCTGAGGGGATTTTGGGGTCTCTGAGGGGATTTTTGGGGTCTCTGAGGGGATTTTGGGGTCTCTGAGGAGATTTTTGGGGTCTCTGAGGAGATTTTGGGGTCTCTGAGGGGATTTTTGGGGTCTCTGAGGGGATTTTGGGGTCTCTGAGGGGATTTTTGGGGTCTCTGAGGAGATTTTTGGGGTCTCTGAGGGGATTTTGGGGTCTCTGAGGGGATTTTTGGGGTCTCTGAGGAGATTTTTGGGGTCTCTGAGGGGATTTTGGGGTCTCTGAGGGGATTTTGGGGTCTCTGAGGGGATTTTTGGGGTCTCTGGGGGGATTTTGGGGTCTCTGAGGGGATTTTTGGGGTCCCTGGGGGGATTTTTGGGGTCTCTGAGGAGATTTTTGGGGTCTCTGAGGGGATTTTGGGGTCTCTGAGGGGATTTTGGGGTCCCTGAGGGGATTTTTGGGGTCTCTGAGGGGATTTTGGGTCTCTGAGGGGATTTTGGGGTCTCTGAGGGGATTTTTGGGGTCTCTGAGGGGATTTTGGGGTCTCTGGGGGGATTTTGGGGTCTCTGGGGGGATTTTTGGGTCTCTGAGGGGATTTTGGGGTCTCTGAGGGGATTTTGGGGTCCCTGAGGAGATTTTTGGGGTCTCTGAGGGGATTTTTGGGGTCTCTGAGGGGATTTTTGGGGTCTCTGAGGGGATTTTGGGGTCCCTGAGGGGATTTTTGGGGTCTCTGAGGGGATTTTGGAGTCTCTGAGGAGATTTTTGGGGTCTCTGAGGGGATTTTGGGTCTCTGAGGAGATTTTTGGGGTCTCTGAGGGGATTTTGGGGTCCCTGAGGGGATTTTTGGGGTCTCTGAGGGGATTTTGGGGATTTCTGAGGAGATTTTTGGGGTCTCTGAGGGGATTTTGGGGTCTCTGAGGAGATTTTGGGGTCTCTGAGGGAATTTTTGGGGTCTCTGAGGGGATTTTGGGGTCTCTGAGGGGATTTTTGGGGTCCCTGAGGGGATTTTTGGGGTCTCTGGGGGGATTTTGGGGTCTCTGAGGGGATTTTTGGGGTCCGTGAGAGAATTTTTTGGGGTCTCTGAGGGGATTTTTGGGGTCCGTGAGAGAATTTTTTGGGGTCTCTGAGGGGATTTGGGGTCTCTGGGGGGATTTTGGGGTCTCTGGGGGGATTTTGGGGTCCCTGAGGGGATTTGGGGTCTCTGAGGACATTTTTGGGGTCTCTGAGGGGATTTTTTGGGGCTCTTTGGGATCCCTTGGGGGGATCCCTGAGGGAATTTTGGGGGGGGGGGTCTCGGGGGGGCGTGGCCACACCGAGGGGGCGTGGCCTCACCGCTAACACGCGACCGCACCCCAAAGACACGTGACCCTGCACGAGAAGGCGGGCGCCACCGCTTGACACGTGACAGTGCGTCGGATGACGTGAGCACGTCCCAGCCACGTGACCGTGCGTGAGGGGGCGTGGCGGCGGGCGGGCGCTCCAAGATGGCGGCGCTGTGGGCGCTGTGGGCGCTGCTGGCGGCGCTGGCGGCGCCGGGCCCGGGGCCTGCGGGGGCCGCGCGGGTCCCGCTGCTCGTGTGGAGCACGGAGAGGTGAGGACGGAGCGGGGACACCGGGGGGACACGGGGGGGACACGGGGGGGACACCGGGGGGACACCGGGGGGACACGGGGGGGACACTGAGGGGACACGGGGGGAACACTGAGGGGACACGGGGGGGACACTGAGGGGACACCGGGGGGAACACTGAGGCGACACTGAGGGGACACGGGGAGGACACCGGGGGGACCCCCGGGGATCTTGCGGCCGGGATTTTTGGGGGGCTCGGGGATATTTTTGGGGGAGTTTGGGGATCTCTGAGGGGATTTGGGGGAGCTCTGAGGGGATTTTGAGGAACCCTGAGGGGATTTTGGGGAACCCTGAGGGGGTTTGGGGATCTCTGAGGGGATTTGGGCGCTGTTTTTTTTTTTTTTTTTTCATTCTGTTTTTTTGGCTGATTTTGTGTTTCCTGTCTGATTTTTGGTTTTTTTTTCCCTCCTTTTGTGTTTCCTGTGTGGTT
Source organism: Acridotheres tristis (assembly GCA_037013685.1). Taxonomy (NCBI): domain Eukaryota; kingdom Metazoa; phylum Chordata; class Aves; order Passeriformes; family Sturnidae; genus Acridotheres; species Acridotheres tristis. The sequence continues at coordinate 2,193,042 of CM072916.1, forward strand.
TTTGGGGTCCCCCAGGGCTCTGTGGCCCCCCCAGGCCGTCCCTGGGGGTCGGGTCCTCTCTGGGCAGGAGCTGCAGGAGCTGCTGGGCCCGGGGCTGCAGAGGGGCCCCCGCACCGTGCTGCTCTTCCTGCAGGATCAGGTCAGTCTGAACACCCCAAAAACACCCCAAAAACACCCCAAAAATGTCCCCAAAATATCCCCAAAATATCCCCAAAATATCCTGAAAAAATCCCGAAAATATCCCCAAAATATCGCAAAAATGTCCTAAAAAAATCCGAAAAAAATCCCCAAAATATCCCGAAAAAATCCCCAAGATATCCCCAAGATATCCCCAAGATATCCCCAAGATATCCCCAAAATATCCCCAAAATATCCCCAAAATATCCCCAAAAAATAAAAAAAAAATTCCCCAAAAAATCCCCCCAAAATCCCAGAAATATCCCAGAAATATCCCCAAAAAATCCCCAAAAATATCCCCAAAATATCCTGAAAAAATCCCCAAAATATCCCCAAAATATCCCGAAAATATCCTGAAAATATCCTGAAAAAATCCCGAAAATATCCCGAAAATATCCCGAAAATATCCTGAAAATATCCCGAAAATATCCCCCAAAAAAATCCCCAAAATATCCGAAAAAAATCCCCAAAATATCCCCAAAATGTCTCCAAAAATATCCCAAAATCTCTCTGCACTGTGCCGCTCTTCCTGCAGGATCAGGTCAGTCAAAACAGCCCAAAAACAGCCCAAAAATATCCCCAAAATATCCTGAAAAAATCCCGAAAATATCCCCAAAAAATTCCCCACAAAATCCCCCCAAAATCCCAAAAATATCCTGAAAATATCCCAAAAATATCTCAAAAATATCTCAAAAATATCCCCAAAATATCCCCAAAATATCCCCAAAATATCCCCAAAAAATCACCAAAAAATCCCTAAAATATTCCCAAAAATACTCCAAAAAATACTCCAAAAAATACTCCAAAAAATTCCCAAAAAATTCCCAAAATATCCTAAAAAAATCCACAAAATATCCCCAAAATATGCAGAAAAAAATCCCCAAAATATCCTGAAAATATCCCAAAAATATCCTGAAAATATCCCAAAAAAATCCCCAAAATATGCCAAAAATATTCCAAAAATATTCCAAAAATATTCCAAAAATATTCCAAAAATATTGCAAAAATATCCCCAAAATATCCCCAAAATATCCCCGAAATATTCCAAAAATATCCCAAAAATATCCCAAAAATATCCCAAAAAATTTCCCAAAATGTTCCCAAAATATCCTAAAAAACTCCACAAAATATCCCCAAGATGTGCAGAAAAAATCCCCAAAATAACCCGAAAATATCCAAAAAAAAAATCCCCGAAAAAATGCCCAAAAAACGCCAAAAAAATCCCCCAAATATCCCCAAAAATATAAAAAAAAATCCCGAAAAAATCCCCAAAAAATCCCCAAAAAATCCCAAAAAAATCCCGAAAAAATCCCCAAAAAATCCCCAAAAAATCCCCAAAAAATCCCGAAAAAATCCCCAAAAAATCCCGAAAAAATCCCAAAAAAAATCCCGAAAAAATCCCGAAAAAATCCCGAAAAAATCCCCAAAAAATCCCGAAAAAATCCCCAAAATATCCCGAAAAAATCCCGAAAAAATCCCAAAAAATCCCGAAAAAATCCCCAAAAAAGCCCCAAAAAATCCCAAAAAATCCCCAAAAAATCCCCAAAAAATCCCCCAAAAAATCCCGAAAAAAATCCCCAAAAAATCCCGAAAAAATCCCCAAAATATCCTGAAAAAATCGCAAAATATCCCGAAAAAATCCCCAAAATATCCCGAAAAAATCCCCAAAAAATCCCGAAAAAATCCCCAAAATATCCCCAAAAAATCCCGAAAAAATCCCGAAAAAAATCCCGAAAAAATCCCGAAAAAATCCCGAAAAAATCCCAAAAAATCCCGAAAAAATCCCCAAAATATCCCGAAAAAATCCCGAAAAATCCCTGAAATATCCCTGAAATATCCCCCAAAAAAATCCTCAAAAAAAAAAAATAAATCCCCCAAATAGCCCCAAAATGTCCCAAAAAACCCCCCAAACCCCTCCCCCATTGGCCCCTCCCCCACCCTGTGACCCCTCCCCCACCCTGTGACCCCTCCCCCTCCCTGGGTGTTCCCCTCCCCCACTGACCCCTCCCCCACCCCATTTTGACCCCTCCCCCATTTCCTCTCTCTCCACTGGCCCCTCCCCCACCCCTTTTGACCCCTCCCCCTTTGCCCCTCCCCCACCCCATGTGACCCCTCCCCCACTGACCCCTCCCCCACTGACCCCTCCCCCCGTGTCTCTCCCCCCTTTTCCCCTCCCCCCTCTCCCCCCTGCCCCTCCCCCACTGACCCCTCCCCCCTTTTCCCCTCCCCCCTCTCCCCCCTGCCCCTCCCCCACTGACCCCACCCTGATCGGCCCCTCCCCCACTGTCCCCTCCCCCCTTCCCTGTGCCCCTCCCCCCCTTTCTCCTCCCCTCCCCCTTTTCCCCCTCCCCCCATCACCCGTGCCCCTCCCCCTTTGGCTCCTTCCCCTCCCCCACTGACCCCTCCCCTTGTGCCCCTCCCCCACTGACCCCACCCTGATCGGCCCCTCCCCCACTCTCTGCCCCTCCCCCACTGACCCCTCCCCCTTTTCCCCTCCCCCCTCACGGTGCCCCTCCCCCCCTCACGATGCCCCTCCCCCCCTCACGGTGCCCCTCCCCCCCTCACGATGCCCCTCCCCCCTCACGGTGCCCCTCCCCCCCCCCCCCCCGGTGCCCCTCCCCCCCCCCCGGTGCCCCTCCCCCCTCACGGTGCCCCTCCCCCCTCACGATGCCCCTCCCCCCTCACGGTGCCCCCCCCTCACGGTGCCCCTCCCCCCCTCACGGTGCCCCTCCCCCCTCACGGTGCCCCTCCCCCCCTCACGGTGCCCCTCCCCCCCCTCACGGTGCCCCTCCCCCTCTCACGGTGCCCCTCCCCCCCTCACGGTGCCCCTCCCCCCTCACGGTGCCCCTCCCCCCTCACGGTGCCCCTCCCCCCTCACGGTGCCCCTCCCCCCCTCACGGTGCCCCTCCCCCCCCTCACGGTGCCCCTCCCCCCCTCACGATGCCCCTCCCCCCCTCACGGTGCCCCTCCCCCCCTCACGGTGCCCCTCCCCCCCTCACGATGCCCCTCCCCCCTCACGGTGCCCCTCCCCCAGCTGTCCCTGGATGATTTCACGGCCTTCGGGGGCGTCTTTGGGAACGAGCCCAACGGAGCCTTCCCGTGGCTGCAGGTGGGGGAGGGGCGCGGCTGGGGGAGGGGGATGGGGGGAGGGGCCATGGGGTGGGGGGAGGGGCCATGGGGTGGGGGAGGGGCCATGGGGTGGGGGAGGGGCCATGGAGTGGGGGAGGGGCCCCATAGAGGATGGGGGAGGGGCCCCATAGAGGATGGGGGAGGGGCCATGGGCTGGGGGAGGGGCCATGGGGTGGGGGAGGGGCCACGGGGTGGGGGGAGGGGCCCCAGAGAGGATGGGGGAGGGGCCATGGGGTGGGGGAGGGGCCGTGGGGTGAGGGGCCATGGGGTGGGGGGAGGGGCCCCATAGAGGATGGGGGGAGGGGCTCTGGGCTGGGGGAGGGGCCTTGGGGTGGGGGGAGGGGCCCCAGAAAGGATTTGGGGGGTGTCCCAGGGGTGGGGGAGGGGCCCCATAGAGGGTGGGGGAGGGGCCATGGGGTGGGGGGGGGGGCCCCATGGAGTGGGGGAGGGGCTCTGGAGCTGGGGGAGGGGCCATGGAGTGGGGGGAGGGGCCTTGGGGTGGGGGGAGGGGCCCCATAGAGGATGGGGGAGGGGCCATGGGGTGGGGGAGGGGCCCCAGAAAGGATTTGGGGGTGTCCCAGGGGTGGGGGAGGGGCCATGGAGTGGGGGAGGGGTCCCAGGGTGGATTTTTGGGGGGCCTGGGGATGCCCGGGGGGGGGTTGGGGGGATTTTGGGGTTTTTTTTGGGGGGGGATTTTGGAGAAATTTTTGGATTTTTTTGGGGGGGGGGGGAATTTTGGGGTTTTTTGGGGGATTTTTTGGATTTTTTGGGGACTTTTCGGGGCATTTTGGGATTTTTTTGGGGAATTTTTGGGGGAATTTTTGGATTTTTTGGGGACTTTTGGGAGCATTTTGGGATTTTTTGGGGGGAATTTTTGGATTTTTTGGGGATTTTTGGGAGCATTTTGGGATTTTTTGGGGGAATTTTTGGATTTTTTGGGGACTTTTGGGAGCATTTTGGGATTTTTTGGGGGAATTTTTGGATTTTTTGGGGACTTTTGGGAGCATTTTGGGATTTTTTTGGGGGAATTTTTGGGGGGATTTTTGGATTTTTTGGGGAATTTTGGGGGGATTTTTGGTTTTTTTGAGGAGGAATTTTGGGATTTTTTGGGGATTTTTAGATGGATTTTGGGATTTTTTCGGGGGGGGATTTTTGGGGTGGTTTTGGAGAGATTTTGGGATTTTTTTTTAGAGATGAATTTTGGGGTGGTTTTGGAGTTTTTTGGGTTTTTTAATTGTCCCTGTCATTTCAAGGAGCCTTTGGCCCTGTGGGGTTGGGGGGAATTTTGGGGAATTTTGTGTTTTTTTGGGAAATTTGGGGGAATTTTTGGGGGGATTTTGGGGTTTTTTTGGGGGGGATTTTGGGATTTTTTGGGGGGGATTTTGGGATTTTTTGGGGGGATTTTTTGTTTGAATTTTTGGGGGAGATTTTCGTTTTTTGGGGAGGGGATTTTGGGATTTTTTTGGGATATTTTGGGATATTTTGGGGCTTTTTTATCCCCATTTCTGTTTTAGGACACTCTGAGCTTGGTGGGCTCAGCCCTGACCCTCCCCCCGATGGTTTTTGGGATATTTTGGGATATTTTGGGATATTTTGGGATATTTTGGGATATTTTGGGATGATTTTGGGGTCATTTTGCAATATTTTAGGGTGATTTTGGGATATTTTGGGGTGATTTTGGGATATTTTTGGGATATTTTGGGATGTTTGGGGATGATTTTGGGATATTTTGGGATGATTTTGGGGATATTTTTGGGGTATTTTGGGATATTTTGGGGTATTTTGGGATATTTTGGGGTGATTTTGGGATATTTTGGGGTGATTTTGGGGTGATTTTGGGATATTTTGGGATGATTTTGGGATATTTTGGGGTGATTTTGGGGTCTCTGTGTTTCAGGACGCCCTGAGCTCGGCGGGCTCTGCCCTCTCCATCCCCCCGATGGTTTTTGGGGCGATTTTGGGGTTTTTTATCATTTTTTCTGTTTCAGGACGCCCTGAGCTCGGCGGGTTCCTCCCTGTCCCTGCCCTCCGTGTATTTTAGGATATTTTGGGATGATTTTGGGGTCATTTTGGGGTCTCTGTGTTTCAGGACGCCCTGAGCTCAGCGGGCTCTGCCCTCTCCATCCCCCCGATGGTTTTTGGGGTGATTTTGGGATATTTTGGGGTTTTTAAATAATTTTTTCTGTTTCAGGACGCCCTGAGCTCGGCGGGCTCGTCCCTGTCCCTGCCCCCCGATGGTTTTTGGGGTGAATTTGGGATATTTTGGATTTTTTATCATTTTTTCTGTTTCAGGACGCCCTGATCTCAGCGGGCTCCTCCCTGTCCCTGCCCTCCGTGTATTTTGGGATATTTTGGGATATTTTGGGATATTTTGGGATATTTTTGGGATATTTTGGGATATTTTGGGATATTTTGGGATGATTTTGGGATATTTTGGGGTGATTTTGGGGTCTCTGTGTTTCAGGACACCCCGAGCTCGGCGGGCTCCTCCCTGTCCCTGCCCCCCGCGTATTTTGGGATATTTTGGGATATTTTTGGGATATTTTGGGATATTTTTGGGATATTTTGGGATATTTTTGGGATATTTTGGGATATTTTGGGATGATTTTGGGACATTTTGGGGTCTCTGTGTTTCAGGACGCCCTGAGCTCGGCGGGCTCTGCCCTCTCCATCCCCCCGATGGTTTTTGGGATGATTTTGGGATATTTTGGGATGAATTTGGATTTTTAAATAATTTTTTCTGTTTCAGGACGCCCTGAGCTCGGCGGGCTCCTCCCTGTCCCTGCCCTCCGTGTCCGGCCCCGCCGTGGCCGCTCTGCCCCACACCCTGCAGAGGCTCCTGGGGGCCCCTCCCCCCCTCAGCCTGCCCGGGGGGGTCCTGGGGGCGCTGAGGCTCAACCGGACGGAGCCCGAGAGGGACCCCCAGGAGCCCACGCTGCTACTTGTGGGGCTGCCCCATAGCAGGAGGTGAGTGACCCATAGACACCCCATAGAGACCCTGAGAGTGACCCCATAGACACCCCATAGAGATCCTATAGGGACCCTGAGAGTGACCCCATAGGGACCCCATAGAGATCCTATAGGGACCCTGAGAGTGACCCCATAGAGCCCACGCTGCTGCTTGTGGGGCTGCCCCATAGCAGGAGGTGAGTGACCCATAGAGACCCCATAGAGACCCCATAGGGACCCCATAGAGATCCTGTGACCCCATAGAGACCCTGAGAGTGACCCCATAGACACCCCATAGAGATCCTTTATGGACCCTGAGAGTGACCCCATAGGGACCCCATAGAGATCCTATAGGGACCCTGAGAGTGACCCCATAGAGCCCACGCTGCTACTTGTGGGGCTGCCCCATAGCAGGAGGTGAGTGACCCATAGAGACCCCATAGAGACCCTGAGAGTGACCCCATAGAGACCCTGTGACCCCATAGAGACCCTTTGCCCCATAGAGACCCCCAGGGATATTTTTGGGGTCTCTTGGGGTGCTTTTGGGGGTCCTGGGGGCTGTTTGGGACCCCACAGACACCCCATAGAGATTTCCTGCCCCATAGAGACCCTTTGCCCTATAGAGACCCCATGGAAACTCCATGTAGACCTCCTGCCCCATAGGGACCCCCAGGGATGTTTTGGGGGGGATTTTTGGGGTCTCCTGGGGTGATTTTGGGGTCCTGGAGGGTGTTTGGGACCCCAGAGTGACCCCATAGAGATTTCCTGCCCCATAGAGAGCCTTTGCCCTATAGAGACCCTATAGAGACCCCATGGAAACCCCATAGAGACCTGCTGCCCCATAGGGACCCTACAGGGAGCCTTTGCCCCATAGCGACCCCCAGGGATGTTTTTGGGGGGATTTTTGGGTCTCTGGGGTGGTTTGGGGGGTCCTGGGATGGTTTTTGGGACCCCACAGAGACCCCATAGAGATTTCCTGCCCCATAGAGACCCCCAGGGACCCCATGGACGCTCCCTGCCCCATAGGGAGCCTTTGCCCCATAGGGACCCCCAGGGATGTTTTTGGGGGAATTTTTGGGGTCTCCTGGGGTGGTTTTGGGGTCCTGGGATGGTTTTTGGGACCCCAGAGTGACCCCATAGAGATTTCCTGCCCCATAGGGACCCTTTACCCCATAGGGACCCCCAGGAATTTTTGGGGGGATTTTTGGGGTCTCTTGGGGTGGTTTTGGGGTCCTGGGGGGTGTTTGGGGGTCTTGGGATGGTTTTTGGGACCCCAGAGTGGCCCCCTAGAGATTTCCTGCCCCATAGAGACCCCCAGGGACCCCATGGACACTCCCTGCCCCATAGGGAGCCTTTGCCCCATAGGGACCCCCAGGGATGTTTTGGGGGGGATTTTTGGGGTCTCTTGGGGTGGTTTTGGGGTCCTGGGGGGTGTTTGGGGGTCCTGGGATGGTTTTTGGGACCCCACAGAGACCCCATAGAGATTTCCTGCCCCATAGAGACCCCCAGGGACCCCATGGACGCTCCCTGCCCCATAGGGAACCTTTGCCCCATAGGGACCCCCAGGGATGTTTTGGGGGGGATTTTTGGGGTCTCCTGGGGTGATTTTGGGGTCCTGGAGGGTGTTTGGGATCCCACAGAGACCCCATAGAGATTTCCTGCCCCATAGAGACCCTTTGCCCTATAGAGACCCTATAGAGACCCCATGGAAACCCCATAGAGACCTGCTGCCCCATAGGGACCCCATAGGGAGCCTTTGCCCCATAGGGACCCCCAGGAATTTTTGGGGGGGATTTTTGGGGTCTCCTGGGGTGGTTTTGGGGGTCCTGGGATGGTTTTTGGGATCCCACAGAGACCCCATAGAGATTTCCTGCCCCATAGGGACCCTTTGCCCCATAGGGACCCCCAGGAATTTTTGGGGGGATTTTTGGGGTCTCTTGGGGTGGTTTTGGGGTCCTGGGGGGTGTTTGGGGGTCTTGGGATGGTTTTTGGGACCCCACAGAGACCCCATAGAGATTTCCTGCCCCATAGAGACCCCCAGGGACCCCATAGGGAACCTTTGCCCCATAGGGACCCCCAGGGATGTTTTTGGGGGGGATTTTTGGGGTCCTGGGGGTTCTTTGGGACCCCATAGAGACCCCTCCCCCCCCTCCCCTCCCCCCCCAGCTCCGGCCTGATGGGACCCAAGGAGGCCCTGACGAGTAACGGTGAGAGGGGGAGGGGGAACTGGGATGGACTGGGATGGACTGGGGGGGACTGGGGGGTGCTGGGAGGGACTGGGATGGACTGGGAGGGAACTGGGAGGGACTGGGGGGGAACTGGGGGGGAACTGGGGGGAACTGGGATGGACTGGGGGGACTGGGATGGACTGGGGGGGAACTGGGATGGACTGGGAGGGGATTGGGGGGTGCTGGGAGGGACTGAGATGGACTGGGGGGGAACTGGGATGGACTGGGGGGGAACTGGGGGGGAATTGGGATGAACTGGGAGGGACTGGGGGGGAATTGGGATGGACTGGGAGGGTAATCGGGGTAATTTTGGATGGATTTTCTCTGATTTTTGGGCGATTTTTGTGCGATTTTGGCTGTTTTCGTTTGTTTATATTGGTTTATTGGTGCTTTATTGGTATTTTATTTTGTTTTATTTTGTTTTATTTTGATTTGTTAATGTTTTATTAATGTTTTATTTTATTTTATTTTATTTCATTTTATTTTATTTTATTTCATTTCATTTTATTTCATTTTATTTTATTTTATTTTATTTCATTTTATTTCATTTTATTTCATTTCATTTTATTTCATTTTATTTTATTTTATTTCATTTTATTTTATTTTATTTCATTTTATTTTATTTCATTTTATTTTATTTCATTTCATTTTATTTCATTTTATTTTATTTTATTTCATTTTATTTTATTTCATTTTATTTTATTTTATTTTATTTTATTTTGTTTTATTTCATTTCATTTTATTTTATTTGATTTCATTTCATTTCATTTCATTTTATTTCATTTTATTTTATTTTACTTCATTTTATTTTATTTCATTTTATTTTATTTTATTTTATTTTATTTCATTTCATTTTATTTCATTTTATTTTATTTTATTTATTTTATTTCATTTTATTTCATTTCATTTTATTTCATTTTACTTTATTTTATTTTATTTTGTTTTATTTTGTTTTATTTTATTTTATTTTATTTTATTTTGTTTTATTTTATTTTATTTCATTTCATTTTATTTCATTTCATTTTATTTCATTTTATTTTATTTTATTTTATGTTCTGTTCTGTTATTTGTGGTTGTGTCAGACGCCGTGCTGGGGGCTCTGCTGAGAGTCCTGAGAGAGGAACAGATCCCGTACACGGCCCTGCTGAGCGCCCGAGTGAGTGACCAACTGACCACTGAGTGACCACTGAGTGACCACTGACCACTGAGTGACCACTGACCAACTGACCACTGACAGTGACAGTGACAGTGAGAACAGATCCCGTACACGGCCCTGCTGAGCGCCACAGTGAGTGACCACTGAGTGACCACTGAGTGACCACTGACCAACTGACCACTGAGTGACCACTGACCACTGACCACTGAGTGACCACTGACCAACTGACCACTGAGTGACCACTGACCACTGACCACTGACACTGACAGTGACAGTGAGAACAGATCCCGTACACGGCCCTGCTGAGCGCCACAGTGAGTGACCACTGAGTGACCACTGAGTGACCACTGAGTGACCACTGAGTGACCCTGAGTGACCACTGACCACTGAGTGACCACTGAGTGACCACTGACCCTGACACTGACCCTGACAGTGACAGTGAGAACAGATCCCGTACACGGCCCTGCTGAGCGCCCGAGTGAGTGACCAACTGACCACTGAGTGACCACTGACCACTGAGTGACCACTGAGTGACCACTGAGTGACCACTGACCACTGACCACTGATAGTGACCACTGAGTGACCACAGTGACCCTGACCCTGACAGTGACAGTGAGAACAGATCCCGTACACGGCCCTGCTGAGCGCCACAGTGAGTGACCAACTGACCACTGAGTGACCACTGAGTGACCAACTGACCAACTGACCACTGACCACTGAGTGACCACTGAGTGACCACTGACCACTGATAGTGACCACTGAGTGACCCTGAGTGACCACTGAGTGACCCTGAGTGACCACTGACCACTGAGTGACCACTGAGTGACCACTGACCACTGACACTGACACTGACAGTGAGAACAGATCCCGTACACGGCCCTGCTGAGCGCCCGAGTGAGTGACCAACTGACCAACTGACCACTGAGTGACCACTGACCACTGACCACTGAGTGACCCTGAGTGACCACTGAGTGACCACTGACCACTGACCACTGAGTGACCACTGACCACTGACCACTGAGTGACCCTGAGTGACCACTGACCACTGAGTGACCAATGAGTGACCACTGACCACTGATAGTGACCACTGAGTGACCACTGAGTGACCACTGAGTGACCACTGACCACTGACCACTGAGTGGCCACTGACCACTGAGTGACCCTGAGTGACCACTGAGTGACCACTGAGTGACCACTGAGTGACCACTGAGTGACCACTGACCACTGAGTGACCACTGACCGCTGAGTGACCCCTGAGTGACCCTGAGTGACCACTGAGTGACCACTGAGTGACCACTGAGTGACCACTGAGTGACCAACGACAAAACAAAAAGAATTTTTTAAAAAATGATAAAAAATGTTGAAATTTAATTTGGGACGTTTTTGAGAGAATTTTAAAAATTCAAAAATGAATTTTCAAAGTTAAAAAAAAAAAAGTAAAAAATTTAAAAAAATGAAAAATGTAGAAATTAAATAAATTGAAAGTTAGAAAAATTTTGAAAACTAGGAAAAAAATTTTTAAAACTGGAAAAAAATTGTAAAAGCTTGAAAAAAATTTAGGATTTAAAAGAAAAGCTTTAAAAAATTGAGGAATGTTTTTAAAATATCGAAAAATTAAAAAAAAATTAAAAATATTGAAAAACTTGAACGCTAAAAGAAATTTAAAGGCATTTTAAAAGCTTTTAAAAAGATCTTAAAAACTTAAGGAAAATATGAAAGAATTTTAAGAAATTTTAGGAAGTTAAAAAAGCTTAAAAAAATAAAAAAAACCAAAAAAAATTTAAAGAAATTAAAAAACAAGATAAGATTTAAGAATTTAAAAAAAAAACCCAAAATGTGAAAAAAAAATTAACAAAAAACAAAAAACAAAATTAAAAAAACCCCAAAAAAGTAAAAAAAAATTAAGAAAAAACAAAAAAAAAAATTTAAAACCCAAAAAAGTAAAAAAAAAAAAATTAAGGAAAAAAAAATTTAAAAAAACCCCGAAAATGTAAAAAAAAAATTGAAGAAAATACGAAAAAAAATTTAAAAACCCCAAAAAAGTAAAAATAAAGAAAAAATAAAAAAAAACTAAAGAAACCCCCAAAAAGTAAAAAAAATAAGAAAAACAAAAAAAAAATAAAACCCCCCTAAAAAAGTAAAAAAAAAATTAACAAAAAACAACAAAAAAAATTGAAAAAACCCCAAAAAAGTAAAAAAAAATTTGAGAATAAATAAAAAAAAATTTTAAAAACCCCCAAAAAGTAAAAAAAAAAAAATTGAGAAAAAACAAAAAAATTTAAAAAAAACTCCTTAAACCAAAATTAAAAATTAAGAAAAACAAACAAAAATTTAAAAAAAGTGAAAAAAAATTTAAGAAAATGCAAACAAAAAAAATTTTAAAAATACCCAAAAAAGTAAAAAAAAAAACTAAGAAAAAACAAACCAAAAAAAATTTAAAAATACCCCAAAAAATAAAAACAATTAAAAAACAAAATAACAACAAAAAAAAATTAAGAAAAAACAAGAAAAAAAATTTTAAAAACCCCAAAAAAAGTAAAAAAAAAAAATTAAAAAGACCAAAAATAAAACAAAAAAACCCTAAAGAACTAGAATAAAAAATCAAGAAAAAACAAAAAAAATTAAAAAACCTCAAGAAACTAAAAAAAAAAAAATTTAAGAAAAAAACAAAAAAAAATTTAAAAAACCCCAAAAAACTAAAATAAAAAATTAAGAAAAAAACAGAAAAAATTTTAGAAAAAACCCCCAAAAACTAAAATAAAAAATCAAGAAAAAACAAAAGAAATTTAAAAACCCCCAAAAAAGTAAAAAAGAAAAAATTAAGAAAAAACAAGAAAAATTAAACTCGGAAAAAACTAAAATAAAAACAAAAGAAAAAACAAAAAAAAATTTAAAAAAACCCCAAAAAACTAAAATAAAAAATCCAGAAAAAAACAAAAAAAAATTTTAGAAAACCCCAAAAAACTAAAATAAAAAATCAAGAAAAAACAAAAAAAATTTTAAAATCCCCAAAAAAAGTAAAAAAAAAATTAAAAAAACCAAAAATAAAGCAAAAAAACCCTAAAGAACTAAAATAAAAAATCAAGAAAAAACCGAAAAAATTTGAAAAAAAACCCCAAAAAACTAAAATAAAAAATTAAGAAAAAACAGAAAAAATTTTAGAAAAACCGAAAGAAACTAAAAAAAAAACACACAAAATAACAAAAAAAAATTAAAAAAAAACCCAAAAAACTAAAATAAAAAAATCCAGAAAAAACAAAAAAAAATTTAAAAAAACCCCAAAAAACTAAAATAAAAAATTAAGAAAAAAACAAAAAAAAATTTAGAAAAACCCCAAAAAACTAAAATAAAAAATCAAGAAAAAACAAAAAAAAATTAAACCCCAAAAAACTAAAATAAAAAATAAAGAATCAGCAGAAAAAATTTTAGAAAAAACCCCAAAAAACTAAAATAAAAAATCAAGAAAAAACAAAAAAAATTTAAAAAAAACCCCAAAAAACTAAAGTAAAAAATTAAGAAAAAAACCGAAAAAATTTTAGAAAAACCCCAAAAAACTAAAATAAAAAATCAAGAAAAAAACAGAAAAAATTTTAGAAAAAACCCCAAAAAACTAAAATAAAAAATCAAGAAAAAACAAAAAAAATTTTAAAAAAGCCTAAAAAACTAAAATAAAAAATCAAGAAAAAAACAAAAAAAATTTTAAAAACCCCAAAAATAAAATAAAAAATAAAGAAGAAACAAAAAAAATTTAAAAAAAAGCTCTGAAAAACTAAAATAAAAAATCAAGAAAAAGAAAAAAAAATTTAAAAACACCAAAAAAAGCAAAAAAGAAAAAATTAAAAAAAAACAAGAAAAATTAAACTCGTAAAAAACTAAAATAAAAACTTAAGAAAAAAACAAAAAAATTTGAAAACCCCAAAAAAACTAAAATAAAAAATCAAGAAAAAACAAAAAAAAATTTTAAAAAACCCCAGAAAACTAAAATAATAAATGAAGAAAAAACGAAACAAAAAAAACCCCTAAAAAACTAAAATGAAAAATGAAGAAAAAACAAAAAAAAATTAAAAAACCCGAAAAAAAGTAAAAAAAAAATTTAAAAAACAAAAATAAAGCAAAAAAACCCCTAAAGAACTAAAATGAAAAATCAAGAAAAAACCAAAAAAATTAAAAAATCTCAAGAAACTAAAAAAAAAACCCAAAATTTAAGAAAAAAACAAAAATTTAAAAAAACCCCAAAAAGCTAAAATAAAAAATTAAGAAAAAAACAGAAAAAATTTTAGAAAAACCCCAAAAAACTAAAATAAAAAATCAAGAGAAAAAAAAAAAAAATTAAAATCCTCAGGAAACGAAAAAAAAAAAAATTTGAGAAAAAAACAAAAAAAAATCTTAAAAAACCCCAAAAAACTAAAATAAAAAATGAAGGAAAAACAAAAAAAAAATTAAAAGAAACCCCAAAAAGCTAAAAAAAAAAATCCAGAAAAAACAAAAAAAATTTTAAAAACGCCAAAAAAAGTAAAAAAAAAAAATTAAAAATACCAAAAATAAAGCAAAAAAAGCCTAAAAGACTAAAATAAAAAATCAAGAAAAAACAAAAAAAATTATTAAAAAACCCTAAAAACTAAAACAGCAACAAAAAAAAAAACATAAGAAAAAAAAACAAAAAAAATTGAAAAACCCCCAAAAAACTAAAATAAAAAAATCCAGAAAAAACAAAAAAAAATTTTAAAAAACCCCAAAAAACTAAAATAAAAAATTAAGAAAAAAACAAAAAAAAATTTAGAGAAACCCGAAAAAACTAAAATAAAAAATTAAGAAAAAAACAAAAAAAAATTTAGAAAAACCCCAAAAAACTAAAATAAAAAATCAAGAAAAAACAAAAAAAATCTTAAAAACCCCAAAAAACTAAAATAAAAAATTAAGAAAAAAACAGAAAAAATTTTAGAAAAACCCCAAAAAACTAAAATAAAAAATCCAGAAAAAAACAAAAAAAAATTAAAAAAACCCTCAAAAAACTAAAATAAAAAATTAAAAAAAACAAAAAAAATTTTAGAAAAAACCCCAAAAAACTAAAAAAAAAAATCAAAAAAAAAACAAAAAAATTTAAAAACCTCAGGAAACGAAAAAAAAAAAAATTTGAGAAAAAAACAAAAAAAAATTTGAAAAACCCCCAAAAACTAAAATAAAAAATCAAGAAAAAACAAAAAAAATTTAAAGAACCCCCTAAAAAGCTAAAATAAAAACTTAAGAAAAAAACCGAAAAAATTTTAGAAAAAACCCTAAAAAACTAAAATAAAAAATTAAGAAAAAACCGAAAAAATTTTAGAAAAAACCTAAAAAACTAAAATAAAAAATTAAGAAAAAGCAGAAAAAATTTTAGAAAAACCCCTAAAAAACTAAAATAAAAAATCCAGAAAAAACGAAAAAAAATTTAAAAAAACCCCAAAAAACTAAAATAAAAAATCCAGAAAAAACAAAAAAAATTTTAAAAAAACCCAAAAAACTAAAATAAAAAAATCAAGAAAAAACCAAAATAAAAATTTAAAAAATTAAAAAAAAAAAAAATTTAAAAAAACCGAAACCATTTAAAATAATTCTTTATTTATTTTTTTTCTTTTTTCTCTCTCCCCCCTCCCCCCTCCCCCCCCCCCCCTCCCCCCTCCCCCCTCCCCCCTCCCCCATTTCCCCCTCCCCCCTCGGGCTTTACTCGCCGTGGGGGGGAGGGGCGACCCCCGAGGCCCCTCCCCCCTCCCCCCCCCTTCGCTGGCCCCCCCGGCCCGGGGGGACCCCAAAATTCTCTTCTGGGCCCGCAACGTCTCGGTCACCCGCGGGGGGAGGGGCCGCGACCTCAGCCCGGAAACGTTCGGGGGGAGCCCCCCCGACATGGGGGGGTCGTCCTGGAGCCCCCAGGAGGCCAGGTGGGGGTGGGGGAGGGGGGGGTGGGGGGGGTTTGGGGGGGGATTTGGGGGGGTTTGGGGGGTCCTAAAGGGATTTGGGGGGTCCCAGAGGGGTCTGGGGGGAATTTGGGGGATCCTAAGGGGATTGGGGTGGGATTTGGGGGAATTTTGGGGGGGTCCTGGGGGGGTTGGGGGGAAATTGGGGGGTCCTGGGGGGATTTGGGGAGAAGGTGGGGGGTCGTGGGCGGATTTGAGGGGGTCCCAGAGGGGTTTGGGGGGGGATTTTTGGGGATTTGGGGGGTCCTGGGAGGGGTTGGGGGAAATTTGGGGAGATTTGGGGGGTCCTGGGGGAATTTGAGGAGGGTTTGGGGGGTTTGGGGGGGTCCCAGAAGGGTCTGGGGGGGATTGGGGGGGATTTGGGGGAGATTTGAGGGGGTCCTAAGGGGATTGGGGGGAATTTTGGGGAGTCCCAAAGGGGTCTGGGGGGGGGATTTGAGGGGATTTTGGGGGATTTGGGAAGAATTTGGGGGGTCCTTGGGGGTTTGGGGGGTGTCAGAGGGGTCTGGGGGGGATTGGGGGGAATTTGGGAAGAATTTGGGGGGTCCTGGGGGGATTTGGGGAGAATCTGGGGGGTCGTGGGCGGATTTGAGGGGGTCCCAGAGGGGTCTGGGGGGGGATTTTTGGGGATTTGGGGAATCCTGGGGGGGTTCGGGGGGGATTTGGGGGGTCCTGGGGGGTTTGGGGGTCCCAGAGGGGTCTGGGGGGGATTTGGGGGAGATTTGGGGGGTCCTGGGGGGATTTGAGGGGGTCCCAGAGGAGTCTGGGGGGGATTGGGGGGAATTTGGGGGAGATTTGGGGGGATTTGAGGGGGTCCTAAGGGGATTTGGGGGGTCCTGGGGGGGTTTGGGGGGTCCCAGAGGGGCTCTGGGGGGAATTTGGGGGAGTTTTGGGGGGTCCTGGGGGGGTTGGGGGAAATTTGGGGAGGATTTGGGGGGGGCCCTGAGGGGATTTGGGGGAATTTTGGGGGGTCCTGGGGGGGTTTTGGGGGTCCCAGAGGGGTTTGGGGGGATTTGGGCGAAATGTGGGGAGAATTTGGGGGGTCCTGGGGGCATTTGGGGGGTCCTGAAGGGATTTGGGGGAATTTTGGGGGGTCCTGGGGGGTTTGGGGGTCTCGGAGGGGTCTGCGGGGGATTTGGGGGGGGTTTGGGGGGGTCCTGAGGGGATTGGGGGGGATTTGGGGGGTCCCAAGGGGGTCTGGGAGCGATTTTGGGGGATCCTGGGGGGGATTGGGGGGTCCTGAAGGGATTTGGGGGAATTTTGGAGGATCCCAGAGGGATTTGGGGAGAATTTGGGGGGGTTGGGGGGATTTGGGGGGGTTTGGGGGGGATTTGGGGGGGTCCTGGGGGCAGGTTTGGGGAAATTTGGGGGGGTCCTGGGGGGATTTGAGGGGGTTCCAGAGGGGTCTGGGGGGGATTTTTGGGGATTTGGGGGCGATTTGGGGGGTCCTAAAAGGATTTGGGGGAATTTTGGGGGGTTCGGGGGGGGGTCCCAGAGGGGTCTGGGGGGGATTTGGGGGGATTTGAGGGGGATTGGGGGGGGTCCTGAAGGGATTTGGGGGAAATTTGGGGAGGATTTGGGGGGGTCTTGGGGGATTTGGGGAGAATTTGGGGGGTTTGAGGGGGTCCCAGAGGAGTCTGGGTGGGATTGGGGGGAATTTGGGGGAGATTTGAGGGGGTCCTAAGGGGACTGGGGGGGGATTTGGGGGGTCCCAAAGGGGTCTGGGGGGGATATTTGGGGATTTTGGGGGTTTTGGGGGGAATTTGGGGGGTCCTTGGGGGTTTGGGGGGTCTCAGAGGAGTCTGGGTGGGATTGGGGGGAATTTGGGAGGGATTTGGGGGAGTCCCAAAAGGGTCTGGGGGGGATTTGGGGGAATTTTGGGGGGTCCTGGGGGGTTTGGGGGGTCCCAGAGGGGTCTGGGGTGGATTTGGGGGAGATCTGCGGGGTCCTAAGGGGATTGGGGGGGATTTGGGGGGGTCCTGGGGGGATTTGGGGGGAATTGGGGGGATTGGGGGGATTTGGGGGGTCCCAAAGGGGTCCTGGGGGGGTTTGGGGGGGAATTTTGGGGGGGTCCCAGAGGGGTCTGGGGGGGATTTGGGGGGATTTGGGGGGGATTTGGGGGGTCCTGGGGGGATTTGGGGGGTCCTGGGGGGGTCCAGGAGGGGGTCTGGGGGGGATTTGGGGGAGAATTGGGGGGGTTTGGGGAGATTTGGGGGGTCCTGGGGGGGTTTGAGGGGTCCCGGAGGGGTCTGGGGGGGATTTGGGCGAAATTTGGGGAGAATTTGGGGGGTCCTGGGGGCATTTGGGGGGTCCTGGGGGGGTTTGGGGGGTCCCAGAGGAGTTTGGGGGGGATTTGGGGGCGATTTGGGGGGTCCTAAGGGGATTGGGGGGGGATTTGGGGGGTCCCAAAGGGGTCTGGGGGGGGATTTGAGGGGATTTTGGGGGATTTGGGAAGAATTTGGGGGGTCCTGGGGGGATTTGGGGAGAATCTGGGGGGTCCTGGGCGGATTTGAAGGGGTCCCAGAGGGGTCTGGGGGGAATTTGGGGAAGATTTGGGGGGATTTGAGGGGGTCCTGAGGGGATTGGGGGGGATTTGGGGGGTCCTGAGGGGATTTGGGGGGGAATTGGGGGAATTGGGGGGATTTGAGGGAGTCCCAGATGGGTCTGGGACGATTTTGGGGGAATTTGGGTGGTCCTGGGGGGTTTTGGGGGGGTCCCAGAGGAGTCTGGGGGGGATTGGGGGGGGTTTGGGGGAGATTTGGGGGGATTGGGGGGTCCTAAGGGGATTTGGGGGAATTTTGGGGGCTCCCAGAGGGGTCTGCGGGGGATTTGGGGGGATTTGAGGAGGATTTGGGGGGTCCTGAAGGGATTTGGGAGAAATTTGGGGAGGATTTGGGGGGTCCTGGGGGGATTTGGGGGGGTCCTGAGGGGGTTTGAGGGAAATTTGGGGAGGATTTGGGGGGCCCTGAAGGGATTTGGGGAGAATTTGGGGGGGTCCCAGAGGGGTCTGGGGGGGGTTTGGGGGGTCCCAAAGGGGTCTGGGGGGATTTGGGGGGTCCTGGGGGGTCCAGGAGGGGTCTGGGGGGGATTTGGGGGGTCCCAAAGGGGTCTGGGGGAATTTGGGGGGTCCTGGGGAGGTCCAGGAGGGGTCTGGGGGGGATTTGGGGGAGAATTGGGGGGGTTGGGGGAGATTTGGGGGGTCCTGAGGGGGTTTGGGGGGTCCCAGAGGGGTTTGGGGGGGATTTGGGCGAAATTTGGGGAGAATTTGGGGGGTCCTGGGGGCATTTGGGGGGTCCTGAAGGGATTTGGGGGAATTTTGGGGGGTCCTGGGGGGGTTTGGGGGGTCCCAGAGGGGTTTGGGGGGGGATTTGGGCGAAATTTGGGGAGAATTTGGGGGGTCCTGGGGGCATTTGGGGGGTCCTGAAGGGATTTGGGGAGAATTTGGGGGGTCCTGGGGGGTTTGGGGGAATTTTGGGGGGTCCTGGGGGGTTTGGGGGGTCCCAGAGGGGTCTGGGGGGGGATTTGGGGGGATTTGAGGAGGATTTGGGGGGTCCTGAGGGATTTGGGAGAAATTTGGGGAGGATTTGGGGGGTCTTGGGGGGATTTGGGGAGAATTTGGGGGGGTCCCAAAGGGGTCTGGGGGAACTGGGGGATCCCTGAGGGGTTTTGAGGAGGATTTGGGGGGTCCTGAAGGGATTTGGGGAAATTTTGGGGGGTCCTTGGGGGGTTTGGGGGGGTCCCGGAGGGGTTTGGGGGGGATTTTTGGGGATTTGGGGGCGATTTGGGGGGTCCTGAGGAGATTTCGGGGAGGTTTTTGGGGTTTTGGGGTCTCTGTGATGATTTTTGGGTTTTTTTTTGGTTTTTTGGGATTTCTCGGATGATTTTTGGGGGTTTTTTTGGGGTTTCTGGGATGACTTTTGGGAGATTTTTGGGGGTTTTGGGGTTTCTGGGATGATATTTTTGGGGTTTTTGGGGTCCCCCGGGATTTTTGGGGTCCCTGGGAAGGTTTTGGGGTCCTTTGGATGATTTTTGGATTATTTTGGGGTCCTCTGGGATGATTTTTGGGTTTTTTTGAGTTTTTTGGGGTTTCTGGGATGATTTTTGGGATGTTTTTGGGGTTTTTTGGGGTCTCTGGGATGATTTTTGGGGGTTTGGGGGTTTTTGGGGTTTCTGGGATGATTTTTGGATTATTTTGGGGTCCCCAGGATGATTTTTGGGGTTTTGGGGGGTTTTTTGGGGTTTCTGGGATGATTTTGGGGGGTTTGGGGGTTTTTGGGGTCTCTGGGATGATTTTTGGGGTTTTTTGGGTTTTTTGGGATTTCTCGGATGATTTTTGGGGGTTTTTGGGGTTTCTGGGATGATTTTTGGGGTTTTTTGGGGGTTTTTTGGGGTCCCCTGGGATGATTTTTTGGATTATTTTGGGGTCCCCAGGATGATTTTTGGGTTTTTTGGGGGTTTTTGGGGGTTTCTGGGATGATATTTTTGGGGGTTTTTGGGGTCCCCCGGGATTTTTGGGGTCCCCTGGGATGATTTTTTGGATTATTTTGGGGTCTCTGGGATGATTTTTGGTTTTTTTTTTGGGTTTTTTGGGGTTTCTGGGATGTTATGTTGGGGATTTTTGGGGGTTTTTGGGGTCCCCCGGGATTTTTGGGGTTCCCTGGGATGATTTCTGGGGGTTTTTTGGGGTTTCTGGGATGGCTTTTGGGAGGTTTTTTGGGGTTTTTTTGGGGGTTTCCGGGATGATATTTTGGGATTTTTGGGTTTTTTGGGGTTTCTGGGATGATATTTTTGGGATTTTTGGGGTCCCCTGGGGATTTTTGGGGTCCCCTGGGATGATATTTTGGGATTTTTGGTTTTTTGGGGTGCCCTGACCCCCCCGTGCCCCCCCAGGCTCGTGCTGCGCTACCCGGAGGTTTTTGGGGAGCCCCTGAACATCACGTGAGTGCTTTGGGGGGTTGGGGGGGAAATTTGGGGTTTTGGGGGAAATTTGGGGTTTTTGGGGAAATTTGGGATTTTTTGGGGGAAATTTGGGGATTTTTGGGGGAAATTTGGGGATTTTTTGGGGGAAATTTGGGGGTTTTTATGGAGGAAATTTTGGATTTTGTGGGGGGATTTTGGGGTTTTTTGGGGGAATCTTGGGATTTTTGGGGGAAATTTGGGTTTTTATGGAGGAAATTTGGGATTTTTTTGGGGGGATTTGGGATTTTTTGGGGAAAATTGGGATTTTTGGGAGGATTTTGGCGGTTTTTTGGGGGAAATTTTGGGATTTTTTGGGGGGGAAATTTGGGCTTTTTTGGGAGGATCTTGGGGTTTTTTGGGAGGATTTTGGGATTTTTGGGGGGAAATTTGGGATTTTTGGGGGGAATTTTGGGATTTTTGGGGGAATTTTGGGATTTTTTGGGGGGATTTGGGGCTTTTTATGGAGGAAATTTGGGATTTTTTGGGGGAAATTTGGGATTTTTTGGGGGTTTTTTTGGGAGGATTTTGGGTTTTTGGGGGGGAATTTGGGATTTTTGGGGGGAATTTTGGGATTTTTTGGGGGAAATTTGGGATTTTTTGGGGGAAATTTGGGGATTTTTGGGGGAAATTTGGGATTTTTGGGGGGTTTTGGGGGGGATTTGGGGTTTTTTGGGAGGATTTTGGGGCTTTTTTGGATGTTTTTTGGGGGGATTTTGGGTTTTTATGGAGGAAATTTGGGATTTTTGGGGGAAATTTGGGATTTTTTGGGGGGAAATTTGGGATTTTTGGGGGAAATTTGGGATTTTTGGGGGGGATTTTGGGTTTTTATGGAGGAAATTTGGGATTTTTTGGGGGAAATTTGGGATTTTTGGGGGAAATTTGGGATTTTTGGGCGGTTTTGGGGGGGATTTGGGTTTTTTTTGGGAGGATTTTGGGGCTTTTTTTGAGTTTTTTTGGGGGGATTTTGGGATTTTTTGGGGGAAATTTGGGATTTTTGGGGGAAATTTGGGATTTTTGGGGGGAAATTTGGGTTTTTTGGGGGAAATTTGGGATTTTTGGGGGAAATTTGGGGGTTTTTGGGGGGAAATTTGGGATTTTTTGGGGGTTTTTTGGGAAGGATTTGGGTTTTTTTGGGAGGAAATTTGTGATTTTTGGGCGGTTTTGGGGTTTTTTGGGGGTAATTTCGGATTTTTTGGGGGAAATTTGGGGATTTTTGGGGGAAATTTGGGTTTTTTGGGGGATATTTGGGATTTTTTGGGGGGATTTTGGTTTTTTATGGAGGAAATTTGGGATTTTTGGGGGAAATTTGGGATTTTTGGGGAAATTTGGGATTTTTGGGAGGGAAATTTGGGGATTTTTGGGGGAAATTTGGGATTTTTGGGGGGAAATTTGGGATTTTTGGGGGGAAATTTGGGATTTTTTGGGGGAAATTTGGGATTTTTTGGGAGGATTTGGGATTTTTTTGGGAGGATTTGGGATTTTTTAGGGGTTTTTTGGGGGGAAATTTGGGTTTTTTATGGAGGATTTTGGGGTTTTTTTGGGGGTTTTTTGGGGGGATTTTGGGTTTTTATGGAGGAAATTTGGGATTTTTTGGGGGATATTTGGAATTTTTGGGAGGGAAATTTGGGATTTTTGGGGGAAATTTGGGGGTTTTTGGGGTGAAATTTGGGATTTTTTTGGGGGTTTTTTGGGAAGGATTTGGGGTTTTTTGGGAGGATTTTGGGATTTTGGGGGGGAATTTGGGATTTTTGGGGGAAATTTGGGATTTTTTGGGGGGATTTTGGGGTTTTTTGGAGGAAATTTGGGATTTTTTGGGGAAATTTGGTTTTTTTGGGGGGAAATTTGGGATTTTTGGGGGAAATTTGGGATTTTTGGGGGGAGTTTGGGGGATTTTTGGGGGATATTTTAGGGGGATTTTTGGGGGTGTTTTGGGGGGGATTTGGGATTTTTTGGGAGGATTTTGGGGTTTTTTGGAGGATTTGGGGGGATTTTGGTTTTTTTGGGGGGAAATTTGGGATTTTTGGGGGAAATTTGAGATTTTTTGGGGGAAATTTGGGTATTTTTGGGGGAAATTTGGGATTTTTGGGGGGTTTTGGGGGGGATTTGGGGTTTTTATGGAGGATTTTGGGGGTTTTTTTGAGTTTTTTGGGGGGATTTTGGTTTTTTTGGGGGGAAATTTGGGATTTTTGGGGGAAATTTGGGATTTTTTGGGGAAATTTGGGGTTTTTTGGGGGAAATTTGGGATTTTTTGGGGGAATTCGGGACTTTTGGGATGAAATTTGGGATTTTTGGGGGAAATTTGGGATTTTTTGGGGTGAAATTTGGGATTTTTGGGGGAAATTTGGGATTTTTTGGGGGGTTTTTGGGGGGAAATTTGGGGTTTCTTTGGAGGATTTTGGGGCTTTTTTGGAGGTTTTTGGGAGGATTTTGGGTTTTTATGGAGGAAATTTGGGATTTTTGGGAAGATTTGGGGGATTTTTGGGGGGGATTTGGGATTTTTGGGGGGAAATTTGGGATTTTTGGGGGGGATTTTGGGGTTTTTTGGGGGAATTTTCGGATTTTTTGGGGCGATTTTGGGTTTTTATGGAGGAAATTTGGGATTTTTTGGGGGAAATTTGGGATTTTTGGGGGGAGATTTGGGATTTTTGGGGTAAATTTGGGATTTTTTGGGGGAAAATTTGGGATTTTTTGGGGGGGATTTTGGGGTTTTTTGGGGGAAATTTCGGATTTTTTGGGGGGATTTTGGGATTTTATGTAGGAAATTTGGGATTTTTTGGGGCAAATCTGGGATTTTTGGGGGAAATTTGGGATTTTTTGGGGGGAAATTTGGGATTTTTGGGGGGAAATTTGGGATTTTTGGGGGTTTTGGGGGGATTTGGGTTTTTTTGGGAGGATTTTGGGGGTTTTTTGGAGGTTTTTTGGGAGGATTTTGGGTTTTTATGGAGGAAATTTGGGATTTTTGGGGGAAATTTGGGATTTTTTGGGGGAAATTTGGGGTTTTTTTGGGAGGATTTGAGGATTTTTGGGAGAATTTTGGGATTTTTTGGGGGCATTTGGGGCTTTTTATGGAGGAAATTTGGGATTTTTTGGGGGGAAATTTGGGGATTTTTGGGGGAAATTTGGGATTTTTGGGGGGGATTTTGGGATTTTTTGGGGGGAATTTGGGATAATTTCAGGTTAATTTCAGGATTATTTTGGGTTTATTTCAGAATAATTTTGGGATAATTTCAGAATAATTCTGAGATAATTCAGGGACAATTCCAGGAAAATTCTGGGACAATTTCAGGATTTGTCCGGGATAATTTTAGGATAATTGGGGGATAATTCCAGGATTATTTCAGGATTATTTTAGGGTTATTTCAGAATAATTTTGGGATAATTCTGGGATAATTCCAGGATTATTTCAGGATAATTTCAGGATAATGCTGGGATTATTCAGGGACAATTCCGGGATTTTTCCAGGATAATTCAGGGTTTATTTCAGAACAATTTTGGGATAATTTCAGGATAATTCAGGGACAATTTCAGGATAATTTCAGGATTATTTTGGGTTTATTTCAGGATAATTTTGGGATAATTTCAGGATAATTCCAGGATTATTTCAGGATAATTTAGGGATTTTTTCCAGGATTATTCTGGGCTAATTCCAGGTTTATTTCAGGATAATTCCAGGATAATTTCAGGATTATTTTGGGTTTATTTCAGAATAATTTGGGGGTTATTTCAGAATAATTTTGGGCTAATTCTGGGATTTTTCCAGGATTATTCTGGGATAATTCCAGGATAAATTCAGGATAATTCCATGATTATTTCGGGATAATTTCAGGATAATTTAGGGATTTTTCCAGTATTATTCCGGGCTAATTCCTGGATTATTTCAGGATAATTCCAGGATAATTCAGGGACAATTCCGGGATAATTTCAGGATAATTTTGGGATAATTCCGGGATAATTCCTGGACTATTTCGGGATAATGTCAGGATAATTTTGGGATAATTTCAGGTTAATTCTAGGATTATTTTGGGTTGATTTCAGAATAATTTGGGGATAATTCCGGGCTAATTCCTGGATTATTTCAGGATAATTCCAGGATAATTCAGGGACAATTCCGGGATAATTTCATGATTATTTTGGGTTTATTTCAGAATAATTTTGGGATAAATCCCGGCTAATTCCAGGATAATTCCGGGCTAATTCCGGGTTTTTTCCAGGACAATTCCAGTCTAATTCCGGGCTAATTGGGGGCTAATTAGGGGCTAATTGGGGGTTAATTAGGGGCTAATTAAGGGCTAATTAGGGTCTAATGGCGGCCTCCCGTTGCCCTTCCCGAGGTTCGTGCTGCGCCGTTCGTGGTTTCCGGTGTCGGCGCGTCCGTGGGCGTGGCTGGACGAGATCTGGGTGACGTCAGGGGCTTCCCCCCCCGCGCGCTTCCGGGTCCGCGGCGCCGCCGCCCCCTCCCCCCTGGGCTGGCGCTGCTCGGAGGTGGCGACCCCCGGGCCCCTCCTGCTGCCCCTCCCCCCCCTGGAGCTCAGCCAGCGCTGGGGGATCCGGATCCGAGACATGCAGGTGAAAAAACCCCGCCCCCGAAAGATAGAAACCGGAAATGGGGCGGGGGGGAGCGGAAATGGGGCGGGGGGGAGCGGAAACCACGGAAATGGGGGAGGGGAGACCGGAAATGGGACACCGGAAATAGGGCAGGGGAGAGCGGAAATGGGGCACCGGAAATGGAAGGAGGAGCGGAAATGGGAAACCGGAAATGGGGCAGGGGAGAGCGGAAACTGACCGGAAATGGGGGTAGGGAGAGCGGGAATGGGACACCGGAAATGGGACACCGGAAATGGGGCGGGGGGGAGCGGAAATGGGGCAGGGGAGAGCGGAAACTGACCGGAAATGGGGGTAGGAAGAGCGGGAATGGGACACCGGAAATGGGGCACCGGAAATGGGGCGGGGGGGAGCGGAAATGGGGCAGGGGAGAGCGGAAACTGACCGGAAATGGGGGTAGGGAGAGCGGGAATGGGACGCCGGAAATGGGGCGGGGGGGAGCGGAAATGGGGCAGGGAAGAGCGGAAACTGACCGGAAATGGGGGAGGGGAGAGCGGGAATGGGACACCGGAAATGGGGCGGGGGGACCGGAAATGGGACACCGGAAATGGGGGAGGGGGAGAACGGAAACTGCCCGGAAATGGGGGAGGGGAGAGCGGAAATGGGACACCGGAAATGGGTCGAGGGAACAGGAAATGGGGCACCGGAAATGGGACACCGGAAATGGGGCGGGGGGGACCGGAAATGGGGCAGGGGAGAGCGGAAACTGACCGGAAATGGGGGTAGGGAGAGCGGAAATGGGACACCGGAAATGGGACAGGGGGAGCGGAAACTGACCGGAAATGGGGGAGGGGAGAGCGGAAATGGGAGACCGGAAATGGGGCAGGGAGACAGGAAGTGGGACACCGGAAATGGGGGGGGAGACCGGAAACCGCCCGGAAATGGGGGGAGACCGGGAACTGACCGGAAATGGGGTGGGGGAGACCGGAAACCCCGGAAATGGGGGAGGGGAGGCCGGAAATGGGACACCGGAAATGGGGGAGGGGAGACCGGAATCCCCGGAAATGGGGGTGGGGAGAGCGGAAATGGGGGAAGGGAGAGCGGAAATGGGACACCGGAAATGGGTAAAGGGGGAGGCCGGAAATAGGGGAGGGGGGAACCGAAAAATGCCAGTAGATGGGGAAGAGGAGACCGGAAATGGGGGAGGAGAGAGAGGAAACCTCGGAAATGGGAGCTGGGAGACCGGAAACGGGGCACGGGAAATGGGGGAGGGGAGACCGGAAATGCGGGTGGGGAGACCGGAAATGCGACCCCGGAAATGGGAGAGGGGGAGAGCGGAAATGGGACACCGGAAATGGGGAAGGGGAGACCGGAAATGGGGGAGAGGACACAGGAAACTGCCCGGAAATGGGGTGGGGGAGACCGGAAACCCTGGAAATGGGGGTGGGGAGACTGGAAAGTGCCCGGAAATGGGGAAAGGGAGAGACCGGAAACCTCGGAAATGGGGGAGGGGAGACCGGAAATGGGGAAGGGAGACCGGAAATTGGGGTGGGGAGACCGGAAACGGGACCCCGGAAATGGGGGGGAAAAAACGGGGGATGGGGGAACCCCAAAAACGCGAACAGGGGCTGAAAAACGGGAAATAAGGGACCCCAAAAATGGGGGAAAAACCCCAAAACTGTGGAAGGGGGAGGGTGGGGCTGACCATTAGCCCCCTCCCCCCCCAATTTTTTTTTGGGGGGGGGGGCTCCCCCTCCTGACCCCCCCCCCCCTTTTTTTTTTTTTTTTTTTTTTTTTTTTTCCCCCCCGCAGATTCAGGGGTTCAACGTGTCCGGGGGGGTGTTTGGGGGGGCCTCGGACTGCGCCGCCTTCCTGGGCCCGGGGGCCTGGATGGGGCTGATTTCGGGGGGGCTCCTGCTGGGGGCGCTGCTGCTGGGGGGGGCGGGGCTGCTGGGGCTGCGCCCCATGGATCGCTTCGATGACCCCCGGGGACCCCCCCTGCCCGTGCCCCTCACCGAGTGAGGGATGACCCCGCCCCCCTCCCACCCGGAAACGGGCCCCCCCGCCCCCCAAAAAATGGACCCCAAAATATCCTTTAAATGTCCCCAAAGTGTCCCCAAAATAGCCCAAAAATAGCCCCAAAATATTCCCTAAATTTACCCAAAATTTTCCCAAAATATTCCCTAAATTTACCCAAAATCTTCCCAAAATATCCCCAAAATAGCCCCAAATATTTCCTAAATTTACTCAAAGTATCCCAGAAATATTCCCAAAATTTTCTCTGAATTTACCCAAAATATTCCCAAAATATCTCAAAAATAGCCCCAAAATATTCCCTAAATATTCTCTAAATTTACCCAAAATAACCCCAAAATAGCCCCAAAATATTCCCTATATTTACCCAAAATATCCCCAAAATATTCCCTAAATTCACCCCAAATATTCCCGAAATATTCTCTAAATTTACCCAAAATATCCCCAAAATATTCCCTAAAATATCTCAAAAATATCCCCAAAATATCTCCAAAATATCCCAAAAATATCCCCTAAATTTACCCCAAATATCCCCAAAAATAGCCCCAAAATATTCCTTAAATTTGCCTAAAATATCCCTAAAATATTCCCTAAAAATCCCTTAAATATCCCCAAAATACTCCCTAAATTTGCCCAAAATATCCCCAAAATATTCTCTAAATTTACCCAAAATAGCCCCAAAATATTCTCTAAATTTACCCCAAATATCCCAAAAAAATCCCCAAAATATCCCCTAAATTTACCCAAAATGTCCCAAAAATATTCCCAGAATTTTCTCTAAATTTACCCAAAATATTCCCAAAAATATCCCCTACATATTTCCTGAATAACCCTGAAATATCTCAAAAATATCCCAAAAATATCCCCTAAAGAGCCCCTAAATTTACCCAAAATATCCCCAAAATATCTCAAAAATATCCCCAAAATATCCCCTAAGTATTCTCTAAATTTACCCAAAATAACCCCAAAATATCCCCTAAATTTACCCAAAATATCCCCAAAATATTCCCTAAATATTTCCTAAATTTACCCAAAATAGCCCCAAAAATATCCCCAAACTATCCCCTAAATTTGCCCAAAATATCCCCAAAATATTCTCTAAATTTACCCCAAATTTGCCCAAAATATCCCCAAAATTTACCCTAAATTTACTCAAAATATTCCCTAAATTTACCCAGAATATCCCAAAAATATCCCCTAAATATCCCTTAAATATCCCCAAAATATTCTCTAAATTCACCCAAAATATCCCAAAAATATTCCCTAAATTCACCCAAAATATTCCCTATATTTACCCAAAATAGCCCCAAAATATTCTCTAAATTTACCCAAAATATCCCCAAAATATCTCCTAAATATTCCCAAAATTTCCCCAAAATACTTCTAAAATATCCCCAAAATTTCCCCAAAATATTTCTAAAATATTTCCAAAATAACCCCTAAATATTTCCTAAACATCTCCTAAATCCTGCCAAAATTTTCCCACAAAATCCCCCCAAAATTCCTCTAAAACCCCCCCAAAATTTTTCCCAAAATTCCAACAAAACCCCCCAAAATTCATCTAAAAACTCCCAGAAAATCTCCCCAAAATTCCTCTCAAATCCCCCCAAAATTTGCCCCAAAATTCCCCAAAAATTCTGGAAAAATTCCCCTAAAAAATTGGAGAGAACCCCCCAAGAAATTGGGGAAAAAACCCAAAAATTGGAAAGAAATTCCCCCAAAATTGGAGAAAAATCCCCAAAATTGGAGAGAAATTCCAAAAAAATTGGAAAGAAATCCCCAAAATTTGAGAGAAATTCCCAAAACATTGGAAAAAAATCCCCAAAATTTGAAATTCCCAAAAAATTGGAGAAAAACCCCAAAAATTGGAAAGAAATTCCAAAAAAATTGGAGAAAAATCCCAAAAATTGGAGAGAAATACCCAAAAAATTTGAAAAGAAAATCCCCAAAAATTCGTGAGAAATCCCAAAAAATTGGAGAGAAATTCCCAAAAATTGGAGAGAAATTCCCAAAAAATTGGAAAGAAATCCCCAAAATTTGAGAGAAATTCCCAAAAAATTGGAGAAAAATTCCCAAAAATTGGAAAGAAATTCCAAAAAAATTGGAGAAAAATCCCAAAAATTGGAGAGAAATTCCCAAAAAATTGGAAAAAAAATCCCCAAAAATTCGTGAGAAATCCCAAAAAATTGGAGAGAAATTCCCAAAACATTGGAAAGAAATCCCCAAAATTTGAGAGAAATTCCCAAAAATTGGAGAAAAATTCCCAAAAATTGGAGAGAAATTCCCGAAAAATTTGAAAAAGAATCCCCAAAATTGGAGAGAAATTCCCCAAAAATTGGAAAGAAAATCCCCAAAAATTCGTGAGAAATTCCCAAAAAATTGGAAAGAAATTCCAAAAAAATTGGAGAAAAATCCCAAAAATTGGAGAGAAATTCCCGAAAAATTGGAAAAAAATTCCCCAAAAATTCGTGAGAAATCCAAAAAAATTGGAGAGAAATTCCCAAAAATTGGAAAGAAATCCCCAAAATTTGAGAGAAATTCCCAAAAATTGGAAAAAAATCCCCAAAATTTGAGAGAAATTCCCAAAAAATTGGAAAAAAATCCCCAAAAATTGGAAAGAAATTCCAAAAAAATTGGAGAAAAATCCCAAAAATTGGAGAGAAATTCCCGAAAAATTGGAAAAAAAATTCCCCCAAAATTCGTGAGAAATCCCGAAAAATTAGAGAGAAATTCCCAAAAAATTGGAAAAAAATCCCCAAAATTGGAGAGAAATTCCCAAAAATTGGAAATTCCCAAAAAATTGGAAAGAAATCCCCAAAATTGGAGAGAAATTCCCCAAAAATTGGAAAAAAATTCCCAAAAATTGGAAAGAAATTCCCCAAAAATTGGAAAAAAATCCCCAAAATTTGAGAGAAATTCCCAAAAAATTGGAGAGAAATTCCCAAAAATTGGAAAGAAATTCCCGAAAAATTGGAGAGAAATTCCCAAAAATTGGAAAGAAATTCCCAAAAATTGGAGAAAAATCCCAAAAAATTGGAAAAAAATTCCCAAAAATTGGAAAGAAATTCCCCAAAAATTGGAGAAAAATCCCCAAATTGGAAAGAAATTCCAAAAAAAAATTGGAGAAAAATCCCAAAAATTGGAGAGAAATTCCCGAAAAATTGGAAAAGAAATTCCCCAGAAATTCGTGAGAAATCCCCAAAAATTGGAGAGAAATTCCCAAAAAATTGGAAAGAAATGCCCAAAATTTGAGAGAAATTCCCAAAAAATTGGAGAAAAATTCCCCAAAATTGGAAAGAAATTCCAAAAAAATTGGAGAAAAATCCCCAAAATTGGAGAGAAATTCCCGAAAAATTGGAGAAAAATCCCAAAAATTGGAGAGAAATTCCCGAAAAATTGGAAAAAAAATCCCCAAAAATTGGAGAGAAATTCCCAAAAAATTGGAAAAAAATTCCCCAAAATTGGAAAGAAATTCCCCAAAAATTGGAGAAAAATCCCCAAAATTGGAGAGAAATTCCCAAAAAATTGGAGAAAATTCCCCAAAAATTCCTGAGAAGTCCCGAAAAATTGGAGAGAAATTCCCAAAAAATTGGAAAAAAAATCCCCAAAAATTGGAGAAAAATTCCAAAAATTGGAGAGAAATTCCCAAAAAATTGGAGAAAAATCCCAAAAATTCGTGAGAAATCCCAAAAAATTGGAGAGAAATTCCCCAAAAATTGGAGAAAAATTCTCAAAAAAATTGGAAAAAAATTCCCCAAAATTGGAAAGAAATTCCCAAAAAATTGGAGAAAATTCCCAAAATTCGGGAGAATCCCCCAAAATCTGACGCAGCCCCTCCCCCACTCGAGCCCCTTTTCCCCCTCCCCCAAATTTGGGGACCCCTCCCCCCCTTTATTTATTGTTGTTGTTGTGTCAATAAAAAAATAAAATTCCAAAAAACCCCCAAAATGCCCCAAAAAGCGGTGGGGGGGAGGGGGCGGGGCCGAGGTTTAAGGGCTGAACCAATCAGAGCAGGCGATAATTAAGGGGTGGGGCCAACGTTTAGACCCTCGACCAATCAGAAGGGCCGATAAGGAGGGGGCGGGGCCACGATTTAGGGGCCGGACCAATCAGAGCGGGTGATAATTCGAGGGCGGGGCCCAAGGTTCAGGACTGAGCCAATCAGGTTGGGCTTTGCAGAGGGGCAGGGCCACGGTTAAGGCGTTCGGCCAATCAGAGCGGCGATTTGGAGGGGCGGGGCCAATCAGGATGGGCGGTGTTGAGAGGTGGGGCCAAGGTTTAGGAGTTCCGCCAATCAGCGCAGGCGTTGCTTAGGGGGCGGGGGAAGGGGCGTGGCCACGCGTCACGTAGGACCAATCAGAGCGCCCCGTGCTGAGGGGGCGGGGTGCTGCCATCTTGGGGCGTAGCAACCAATCCCAAGCGAGCATGTGGGCGGGGCTACACCCGGCTGCACCAATCCGCTCCGAGCCGTGACGCACTTCCGGCGCCGCGCGCACTTCCGGGTTCTCTCCGGCCGCCGCTACCGCCGGGACCCCAAAACCCCAAAAAACCCCAAAAAAACCTCAAAAAAACCCCCAAAAAACCCCAAAAAGCCCCAAATCGCGGCCATGGCGCAGTACAAGGGCGCGGCCAGCGAGGCCGGGCGGGCGCTGCAGCTGATGAAGAAACGCGAGCGGCAGCGAGAACACATGGAGCAGCTGCGGCAGCGAATCCAGGAGGTGAGGGGGGGTCCCGGGGGTTTGGGGGGTCCCGGGGGGAATTTGGGGGTCCCGAGGGTTTGGGGGGTCCCGGGGGAATTTGGGGGTCCCGGGGGTTTGGGGGGTCCCGGGGGGTTGGGGGGTTGGGGTTTGGGGGGCCCGGGGGTTTGGGGCGTCCCGGGGGAATTTGGGGGTCCTGGAGGTTTTGGGGGAGTTCTGGAGGTTTGGGGGTCTCAGGTCTTGGGGGGTTCTGGGGGAATTTGGGGGTCCTGGGGTTTTGGGGGTCCTGGGGGGAATTTGGGGGTCCCCAGGTCTTGGGGAGTCCTGGGGATTTTGGGGGGTCTCCAGGGGTTTTGGGGGGTCCGGGAGGGGTTGGGGGGTCTGGAGGTTTGGGGGTCCCGGGGGGGAATTTGGGGGTCCCGGGGGTTTGGGGAGTCCTGGAGGTTTTGGGGGGTTGTGGGGGGGTTTGGGGGTCTGGAGGTTTGGGGGGTCCCAGGTCATGGGGGGGCTCCAGGGGTTTGGGGGGTCCCGGGGGGATTTGGGGGTCCCGGGGGTTTGGGGTGTCCAGGAGTTTGGGGGGGCTCCAGGGGTTTGGGGGGCCCCGGGGGGTTTGGGGCTCCCCAGATCTTGGGGAGTCCTGGGGATTTTGGGGGGTCTCCAGGGGTTTTGGGGGGTCCTGGAGGGGTTTGGGGATCTGGAGGTTTGGGGGTCCCGGGGGGTATTTGGGGGTCCCGGGGGTTTGGGGGTCCTGGAGGTTTTGGGGGGTTGTGGGGGGGGTTTGGGGGTCTGGAGGTTTGGGGGTCCCAGGTCATGGGGGGGCTCCAGGGGTTTGGGGGGTCCCGGGGGGAATTTGGGCGTCCCGGGGGTTTGGGGGAGTTCTGGAGGTTTGGGGGGTCTCAGGTCATGGGGGGGCTCCAGGGATTTGGGGGGTCCCGGGGGGATTTGGGGTTCCTCAGATCTTGGGGGGTTTTGGGGATTTTGGGGGTCCTGGGGTTTTGGGGGGTCCCGGGGGGAATTTGGGGGTCCC
Source organism: Acridotheres tristis (assembly GCA_037013685.1). Classification (NCBI taxonomy): domain Eukaryota; kingdom Metazoa; phylum Chordata; class Aves; order Passeriformes; family Sturnidae; genus Acridotheres; species Acridotheres tristis. The sequence goes on from CM072916.1 coordinate 2,225,891, forward strand.
AGGTCTTGAGGGGTCGTGGGGGTTTTGGGGCGTCCCAGGGATTTTGGGGGGGCTCCAGGGGTTTGGGGGTCCCAGGGATTTAGGGGGGGTTCTGGGAGAATTTGGGAGTTGTGGTTGTTTGGGGGTCCCGGGGGGATTTGGGGGTCCCCAGGTATTGGGGAGTCCCGGAGATTTTGGGGGGGCTCCAGGGGTTTTGGGGGTTCCTGGGGTTTTGGGGGGTTTTGGGGATTTTGGGGGTTCTGGGGTTTTGGAGGGTCCCGGGGGGAATTTGGGGGTCCCCAGGTTTTGGGGGGTCCCGGGGTTTTGGGGGGTTCTGGGAGAATTTGGGAGTTGTGAAGATTTGGGGGTCCCGGGGGGAATTTGGGGGTCCCAGGTCTTGAGGGGTCGTGGGGGTTTTGGGGCGTCCCAGGGATTTTGGGGTGTCCAGGAGTTTGGGGGGGGCTCCAGGGGTTTTGGGGGTTCCTGGGGGTTTGGGGGGTCCTGGAGGGGTTTGGGGATCTGGAGGTTTGGGGGGTCCCGGGGGGTATTTGGGGGATCCCCAGGTCTTGGGGAGTCCTGGAGGTTTTGGGGGGTTGTGGGGGGGGTTTGGGGGTCTGGAGGTTTGGGGGGTCCCAGGTCATGGGGGGGCTCCAGGGATTTGGGGGTCGGGGGAATTTGGGGGTCCCGAGGGTTTGGGGGGTCCTGGAGGCGTTTGGGGATCTGGAGGTTTGGGGGTCCCGGGGGGAATTTGGGGGTCCCAGGTCTTGGGGAGTCCTGGAGGTTTTGGGGGGTTGTGGGGGGGTTTGGGGGTCTGGAGGTTTGGGGGTCCCCTGGGGGATTTTGGATTCCCCAGGTCATTGGGGGGGGGCTCCAGGGGTTTGGGGAGGGGTCCTGGGATTTTGGGGGGTTCTGGGGGAATTTGGGGGTCCTGGGGTTTTGGAGCGTCCCGGGGGGAATTTGGGGGTCCCAGGTCTTGGGGAGTCCCGGGGATTTTGGGGGGGCTCCAGGGGTTTGGGGGTCCCAGGGATTTTGGGGGGTTCTGGGAGAATTTGGGAGTTGTGGTTGTTTGGGGGTCCCGGGGGGATTTGGGGGTTCTCAGGTATTGGGGAGTCCCGGGGATTTTGGGGGGGCTCCAGGGGTTTTGGGGGTTCCTGGGGTTTTGGGGGGTTTTGGGGATTTTGGGGGTTCTGGGGTTTTGGAGGGTCCCGGGGGGGAATTTGGGGGTCCCCAGGTTTTGGGGGGTCCCGGGGTTTTGGGGGGTTCTGGGAGAATTTGGGAGTTGTGAAGGTTTGGGGGTCCCGGGGGGAATTTGGGGGTCCCAGGTCTTGAGGGGTCGTGGGGGTTTTGGGGCGTCCCGGGGGTTTGGGGGGTCCCGAGGGTTTGGGGGGTCCCGGGGGGAATTTGGGGGTCCCGGGGGTTTGGGGGAGTTCTGGAGGTTTGGGGGGTCTCAGGTCATGGGGGGGCTCCAGGGGTTTGGGGGGTCCCGGGGGGATTTGGGGTTCGTCAGATCTTGGGGGGTTCTGGGTGAATTTGGGGGTCCTGGGGTTTTGGGGGGTCCCGGGGGGAATTTGGGGGTCCCAGGTCTTGAGGGGTCGTGGGGATTTTGGGGCATCCCAGGGATTTTGGGGGGGCTCCAGGGGTTTGGGGGTCCCAGGGATTTTGGGGGTTTCTGGGAGAATTTGGGAGTTGTGAAGGTTTGGGGGTCCCGGGGGGATTTGGGGGTCCCCAGGTATTGGGGAGTCCTGGGGATTTTGGGGGGGCTCCAGGGGTTTTGGGGGTTCCTGGGGGTTTGGGGGGTCCTGGAGGGTTTTGGGGTGTCCCAGGTTTTGGGGGGTCCCGGGGTTTTGGGGGGTCCTGGGGGGGGTTTGGGGGGGGGCCCTGGGGATTTTGGGGGGCCCTGGGGATTTTGGGGGGGGGGGGGCCTCCAAGTTTGGGGGGGTCTTGGGGGGGGTTTCAGATTTTTTTGGGGTCTCAGATTTTTTGGGAGCTTTGGGGGGGGGTCTCATTTTTTGGGGAGCTCTGGGGGGGTCTCAGATTTTCTGGGGGGGGTCTCAGATTTTTTGGGGGGGTCTCAGATTTTTTGGGGATCCTGGGGGGGTGTCTCCGATTTTTTTGGGGAAGTTTTGGGGGAGGGTCTCAGGATTTTTTTGGGGAGGTTTTTGGGGGTCTCAGATATTTTGGGGGAGCTCTGGGTGGTCTCAGATTTTTTGGGGAGGGGTCTCAGATTTTTTGGGGATCTCAGATTTTTTTGGGGGAGGTTTTTGGGGGTCTCAGATTTTTTGGGGATCCTGGGGGGGTGTCTCCGATTTTTTTGGGGAAGTTTTGGGGGAGGGTCTCAGGATTTTTTGGGGAGCTCTGGGGGGGGTCTCAGATTTTTTGGGGATCCTGGGGAGCGTCTCTGATTTTTTTGGGGAGGTTTTCGGGGTCTCAGATTTTTTGGGGGGCCTCAGATTTTTTTGGGGAGCTCTGTGGGGGCTCTCAGATTTTTGGGGGGCTCTCAGATTTTTGGGGGGCTCTCAGATTTTTGGGGGGGGGTCTCAGATTTTGGGGAGCCTCTGACCCCCCCCCTCCCCCCGTTGCAGGAGAACATCATGAAATCCAACATCGACAAGAAATTCTCGGCTCATTACGACGCCGTGGAGGCCGAGCTCAAATCCAGCACCGTGGGTGAGCGGGGCCCAGATACACCCCAAAATACACCCCAAAAATACCCCAAAAATGCACAAAATACACCCCAAAATACACCCCAAAAATGCACAAAATACAGCCAAAAATCAGCCCAAAATACACCCCAAAATCAGCCCAAAATTAATCCCAAAATCAGCCCAAAATCAGCCCAAAAATACCCCAAAAATGCACCCCAAAATCAGCCCAAAATACCCCAAAATACACCCAAAAATCAGCCCAAAAATCAGCCCAAAATACACCCCAAAAATGCACAAAATACAGCCAAAAATCAGCCCAAAATCAGCCCAAAAATACCCCAAAATGCAGCCCAAAATCAGCCCAAAAATCAGCCCAAAATCAGCCCAAAAATCAGCCCAAAATCAGCCCAAAATACCCCAAAATACACCCAAAATACACCCAAAAAATACCCCAAAATACACCCAAAATACCCCAAAATCAGCCCCAAAATACCCCAAAATCAGCCCAAATACACCCAAAATTAATCCCACGATACACCCAGAATACACCAAAATACACCCAAAATCAGCCCAAAAATACCCAAAATACACCCAAAAATACACCCAAAAATACCCCAAAATACACCCCAAAAATACCCCAAAATACACCCCAAAAATCCCCAAAATCAGCCCAAAATACAGCCAAAAATACACCCCAAAAATACCCCAAAATCAGCCCAAAATACACCCCAAAAATGCACAAAATACAGCCAAAAATCAGCCCAAAATACGCCCCAAAAATACCCCAAAATCAGCCCAAAATCAGCCCAAAAATACCCCAAAATACACCCCAAAAATACCCCAAAATCAGCCCAAAATCAGCCCAAAATACCCCAAAATACACCCCAAAATCAGCCCAAAATCAGCCCAAAATACACCCCAAAAATACCCCAAATCCACCCAAAGTTAATCCCAAAATCAGCCCCAAAATTTATCCCGAAATGCACTGTCCCTCACTGTCCCCAGTGACGTCATTTCCGTGTCCCCAGTGACGTCATTTCCGTCCCCAGTGACGTCATTTCCATCCCCCAGGGCTGGTGACGCTCAATGACATGAAGGCCCGGCAGGAGGCTCTGGGGTGTCCCCAGTGACGTCATTTCCGTCCCCAGTGACGTCATTTCCGTCCCCAGTGACGTCATTTCCGTCCCCAATGACGTCATTTCCGCCCCCAGGGCTGGTGACGCTCAATGACATGAAGGCCCGGCAGGAGGCTCTGGGGCGTCCCCAGTGACGTCATTTCCGTGTCCCAGTGACGTCATTTCCGTGTCCCAGTGACGTCATTTCCGTGTCCCAGTGACGTCATTTCCGCCCCCAGGGCTGGTGACGCTCAATGACATGAAGGCCCGGCAGGAGGCTCTGGGGCGTCCCTAGTGACGTCATTTCCGTGTCCCAGTGACGTCATTTCCGCCCCCAGGGCTGGTGACGCTCAATGACATGAAGGCCCGGCAGGAGGCTCTGGGGCGTCCTCAGTGACGTCATTTCCGTGTCCCCAGTGACGTCATTTCCGTGTCCCCAGTGACGTCATTTCCGTCCCCCCAGGGCTGGTGACGCTCAGTGACATGAAGGCCCGGCAGGAGGCCCTGGGGCGTCCCCAGTGACGTCATTTCCGTCCCCAGTGACGTCATTCCCGTGTCCCAATGACGTCATTTCCGTGTCCCAATGACGTCATTTCCGCCCCCAGGGCTGGTGACGCTCAATGACATGAAGGCCCAGCAGGAGGCGCTGGGGCGTCCCCAGTGACGTCATTTCCATACCCAGTGATGTCATTTCCGTGTCCCAGTGACGTCATTTCCGTCCCCCCAGGGCTGGTGACGCTCAATGACATGAAGGCCCGGCAGGAGGCTCTGGGGCATCCCCAGTGACGTCGTTTCCGTGTCCCCAGTGACGTCATTTCCGTGTCCCAATGACGTCATTTCCGCCCTCAATGACGTCATTTCCGCCCCCAGGGCTGGTGACGCTCAATGACATGAAGGCCCGGCAGGAGGCTCTCGGGTGTCCCCAGTGACGTCATTTCCGTGTCCCAATGACGTCATTTCCGCCCTCAATGACGTCATTTCCGCCCCCAGGGCTGGTGACGCTCAATGACATGAAGGCCCGGCAGGAGGCTCTGGGGCGTCCCCAATGACGTCATTTCCGCCCCAGTGACGTCATTTCCGTGTCTCAATGACGTCATTTCCGCCCCCAGGGCTGGTGACGCTCAATGACATGAAGGCCCGGCAGGAGGCGCTGGGGCGTCCCTAGTGACGTCATTTCCGTGTCCCAATGACGTCATTTCCGCCCCAGTGACGTCATTTCCGTGTCTCAATGACGTCATTTCCGTCCCCCCCCCCCAGGGCTGGTGACGCTCAATGACATGAAGGCCCGGCAGGAGGCTCTGGGGTGTCCCCAGTGATGTCATTTCCGGCCCAGTGACGTCATTTCCGTGTCCCAATGACGTCATTTCCGCCCCCAGGGCTGGTGACGCTCAATGACATGAAGGCCCGGCAGGAGGCTCTGGGGCGTCCCCAGTGACGTCATTTCTGTCCCCAATGACGTCATTTCCGTGTCCCAGTGACGTCATAGTGTCCCCAGTGACGTCATTTCCGCCCCAGTGACGCCATTTCCGTCCCCCCAGGGCTGGTGACGCTCAATGACATGAAGGCCCGGCAGGAGGCGCTGGGGTGTCCCCAGTGACGTCATGTCCGTGGCACAATGACGTCATTTCCGTGTCCCAGTGACGTCATTTCCGTGTCCCAATGACGTCATTTCCGTGTCCCCAATGACGTCATTTCCGTCCCCCAGGGCTGGTGACGCTCAATGACATGAAGGCCCGGCAGGAGGCTCTGGGGCGTCCTCAGTGATGTCATTTCCGTGTCCCCAGTGACGTCATTTCCGTGGCCCGATGACGTCATTTCCGCCCCCCCCGCCCCCCCCAGGGCTGGTGACGCTCAATGACATGAAGGCCCGGCAGGAGGCGCTGGGGTGTCCCCAGTGACATCATTTCCGGCCCAGTGACATCATTTCTGTCCCCAATGACGTCATTTCCGTGTCCCAGTGACGTCATTTCCGTGTCCCAATGACGTCATTTCCGCCCCCAGGGCTGGTGACGCTCAATGACATGAAGGCCCGGCAGGAGGCTCTGGGGTGTCCCCAGTGACGTCATTTCCGTCCCCAGTGACGCCATTTCCGCCCTCAATGACGTCATTTCCGCCCCCAGGGCTGGTGACGCTCAATGACATGAAGGCCCGGCAGGAGGCTCTGGGGCGTCCCCAGTGACGTCATTTCCGGCCCAGTGACGTCATTTCTGTCCCCAATGACGTCATTTCCGTGTCCCAGTGACGTCATTTCCGTGTCCCAGTGACGTCATTTCCGTCCCCCCAGGGCTGGTGACGCTCAATGACATGAAGCCCCGGCAGGAGGCTCTGGGGTGTCCCCAGTGACGTCATTTCCATGTCCCCAGTGACGTCATTTCCGTGTCCCAGTGACGTAATTTCCGTGTCCCAGTGACAGCATTTCCGGCCCAGTGACGTCATTTCTGTCCCCAATGACGTCATTTCCGTGTCCCAATGACGGCGTTTCCGTTCCCAGTGACGTCATTTCCGTCCTCAATGACGTCATTTCCGTCCCCCCAGGGCTGGTGACGCTCAATGACATGAAGGCCCGGCAGGAGGCGCTGGGGCGTCCCCAGTGACGTCATTTCCGCCTCAATGACGTCATTTCCGCCCCCAGGGCTGGTGACGCTCAATGACATGAAGGCCCGGCAGGAGGCGCTGGGGCGTCCCCAGTGACGTCATTTCCGAGGTCCCCGATGACGTCATTTCCGTGTCCCAGTGACGTCATTTCCGAGGTCCCCAATGACGTCATTTCCGTGTCCCAGTGACGTCATTCCCGTCCCTAGTGACGGCGTTTCCGTTCCCAGTGACGTCATTTCCGTCCTCAATGACGTCATTTCCGTCCCCCCAGGGCTGGTGACGCTCAATGACATGAAGGCCCGGCAGGAGGCTCTGGGGCGTCCCCAGTGACGTCATTTCCGCCTCAATGACGTCATTTCCGCCCCCAGGGCTGGTGACGCTCAATGACATGAAGGCCCGGCAGGAGGCTCTGGGGCGTCCCCAGTGACGTCATTTCCGTGTCCCAGTGACGTCATTTCCGTGTCCCAGTGACGTCATTTCCGCCCCCAGGGCTGGTGACGCTCAATGACATGAAGGCCCGGCAGGAGGCGCTGGGGTGTCCCCAGTGACGTCATTTCCGTCCCCAGTGACGTCATTTCCGTCCCCAGTGACGTCATTTCCGTGTCCCAATGACGGCGTTTCCGTCCCCAATGACGTCATTTCCGTCTCCCCAGGGCTGGTGACGCTCAATGACGTGAAGGCCCGGCAGGAGGCCCTGGGGCGTCCCCAGTGACGTCATTTCCGTCCCCAGTGACGTCATTCCCGCCCTCAATGACGTCATTTCCGCCCCCAGGGCTGGTGACGCTCAATGACATGAAGGCCCGGCAGGAGGCTCTGGGGCGTCCCCAGTGAGGTCATTTCCGTCCCAATGATGTCATTTCCGTCCCTAGTGACGTCATTTCTGTCCCCAGTGACGCCATTTCCGTCCCCCCAGGGCTGGTGACGCTCAATGACATGAAGGCCCGGCAGGAGGCTCTGGGGTGTCCCCAATGACGTCATTTCCGTCTCCCCAGTGACGTCATTTCCGTGCCCCAATGACGTCATTTCCGCCCCCAGGGCTGGTGACGCTCAATGACATGAAGGCCCGGCAGGCGGCTCTGGGGCGTCCCCAGTGACGTCATTTCCGTGCCCCAATGACGTCATTTCCGTGCCCCAATGACGTCATTTCCGCCCCCCCCCCCCCGGGCTGGTGACGCTCAATGACATGAAGGCCCGGCAGGAGGCTCTGGGGTGTCCCCAATGACGTCATTTCCGTGTCCCCAGTGACGTCATTTCCGTGTCCCAGTGACGTCATTTCCGTGTCCCCAATGATGTCATTTCCGTCCCCAGTGACGTCATTTCCGTCCCCCAGGGCTGGTGACCCTCAATGACATGAAGGCCCGGCAGGAGGCTCTGGGGTGTCCCCAATGACGTTATTTCTGCCCCAGTGACGCCATTTCCGTGTCCCAATGACGTCATTTCCGCCCCCAGGGCTGGTGACGCTCAATGACATGAAGGCCCGGCAGGAGGCCCTGGGGCGTCCCCAGTGACGTCATTTCCGTGTCTCAATGACGTCATTTCCGCCCCCAGGGCTGGTGACGCTCAATGACATGAAGGCCCGGCAGGAGGCGCTGGGGCGTCCCCAGTGACATCATTTCCGCCCTCAATGACGTCATTTCCGCCCCCAGGGCTGGTGACGCTCAATGACATGAAGGCCCGGCAGGAGGCGCTGGGGCGTCCCCAGTGACATCATTTCCGCCCTCAATGACATCATTTCCGCCCCCAGGGCTGGTGACGCTCAATGACATGAAGGCCCGGCAGGAGGCGCTGGTGAAGGAGCGCGAGAAGCAGCTGGCAAAGAGGGAGCAGAGCCGGGAGCTGCAGCTGTGAGAGACACCCCCAAAATGTCCCCAAATCGTCCTGAAATGTCCCCAAATCGTCCTGAAATGTCCCAAAATTATCCTGAAATGTCCTAAAACACCCAAATCATCCCGAAATTACCCTAAAACGCCCCAAATCGTCCTGAAATCGTCCTGAAATGTCCCCAAATCATCCTGAAATGTCCCCAAATCGTCCTGAAATGTCCCCAAATCATCCTGAAATGTCCCTAAATTATCCTGAAATGTCCCTAAATTATCCTGAAATAGCCCAAAATGAAATGTCCTGAAATGTCCCCAAATCATCCTGAAATGTCCCCAAATCATCCTGAAATGTCCTGAAATGTCCCCAAATCGTCCTGAAAATGGCCCAAAATGTCCCGAAAATATCCTAAAATACCCCAAATCATCCTGAAATTACCCTAAAACACCCAAATCATCCTGAAATGTCCCAAAATGTCCCCAAATCGTCCTGAAATGTCCACAAATATCCTGAAATGTCCCAAAATCATCCTGAAATCGTCCTGAAATGTCCTAAAATGTCCCCAAAATCATCCTGAAAATGTCCCAAAATATCCTGAAATGTCCCCAAATCATCCTGAAATGTCCCTAAATTATCCTGAAATAGCCCAAAATCATCCTGAAATGTCCTAAAATGTCCCCAAATCATCCTGAAATGTCCCCAAATCGTCCTGAAAATGTCCCCAAATGTCCCGAAAATATCCTAAAACACCCCAAATCGTCCTGAAATTACCCTAAAACACCCCAAATCATCCTGAAATGTCCCCAAATCGTCCTCAAAATGTCCCAAAATTATCCTGAAATATCCTAAAACACCCCAAATCATCCTGAAATCGTCCTGAAATGTCCCCAAATCATCCTGAAAATGTCCTGAAATGTCCCCAAATCATCCTAAAATGTCCCCAAATCGTCCTGAAATGTCCCAAAATCGTTCTGAAATGTCCCCAAATCATCCTGAAATGTCCCTAAATTATCCTGAAATAGCCCAAAATCATCCTGAAATGTCCTGAAATGTCCCCAAATCGTCCTGAAATGTCCCGAAATCATCCTGAAATGTCCCAAAATATCCTGAAATGTCCCCAAATCGTCCTGAAATGTCCCCAAATCATCCTGAAAAGGTCCCAAAGTATCCTGAAATATCCTAAAACATCCTAAAATCATCCTGAAAATATCCTGAAATACCCAAAATCATCCTGAAAATGTCCCAAAATTATCCTAAGATCCCCTAAAATACCCAAAATCATCCTGAAATCATCCTGAAATGTCCCCAAATCGTCCTGAAATGTCCTAAAATATCCTAAAACACCCCAAATCATCCTGAAATGTCCCCAAATCGTCCTGAAATGTCCCCAAATCATCCTGAAATGTCCCAAAATTATCCTAAAATATCCTAAAACACCCCAAATCATCCTGAAATCATCCTGAAATAACCTAAAGTGTCCCCAAATCATCCTGAAATGTCCTAAAATGTCCCCGAATATCCCAAAACATCCTGAAATCCTCCTGAAATAACCTAAAACCACCCAAAATCATCCTTAAAGTGTCCTAAAATATCCTGAAATGTCCTGAAATGTCCCCAAATCATCCTGAAATGTCCCCAATCATCCTGAAATCATCCTGAAATGTCCTGAAATGTCCCCAAATCGTCCTGAAAATGTCCCAAAATTATCCTAAAATATCCTAAAATAGACAAAATCATCCTGAAATCATCCTGAAATGTCCCAAAATGTCCCCAAATCGTCCTGAAATGTCCTGAAATGTCCTAAAACGTCCCAAGACATCCTGAAATAGCCCCAAAATACCCCAAAATATCCCCAAACCAGCTAAACCATTCCGGGCCATTCCCAGTCCCCCCCAGTCCCTCCCAGTTCCCCCCAGTCCCTCCCAGTCCCTCCCAGTCCATTCCCAGTCCTTCCCAGTTCCCCTCCCAGTCCCCCCAGTCCATCCCAGTTTGGTTTCAGCCCATTCCCAGTCCCTCCCAGTCCCCCCAGTCCCTCCCAGTCCCCCCAGTCCCTCCCAGTCCATCTCAGTCCCCCCCAGTCCCCCCAGTCCCTCCCAGTCCATCCCCAGTCCCTCCCAGTTTGGTTTCAGCCCATTCCCAGTCCCTCCCAGTCCCTCCCAGTCCCCTCCCAGTCCCTCCCAGTCCATTCCCAGTCCCCCCCAGTTCCCCCCAGTCCCCCCCAGTCCATCCCAGTCCCTCCCAGTCCCCCCGAGTCGCCCCCAGTCCCCTCCCAGTCCCCCCCCAATCCCCCCCCCAGTCGCTCCCAGTTCCCCCCAGTCCATCCCAGTCCCCCCCACCCCATTCCCAGTCCCCTCCCAGTCCCCCCCAGTCCCCCCCAATCCCCTCCCAGTGCCCCCCCAGTCCATTCCCAGTTGCCCCAGTCCCTCCCAGTCCCCCCCAATCCCCCCCAGTCCCCCCCAGTCCGTCCCAGTCCATCCCCAGTCCATCCCAGTTTGGTTTCAGTCCATTCCCAGTCCCCTCCCAGTCCCCCCCAATCCCCCCCCCAGCCCATTCCCAGTTGCCCCAGTCCCTCCCAGTCCATCCCAGTCCCCCCCATCCCCTCCCAGTCCCTCCCACCCCATTCCCAGTCCCCTCCCAGTTCCCCCCAGTCCCTCCCAGTCCCTCCCCAGTCCCCCCAGTCCCCCCCAATCCCCTCCCAGTCCCCCCCAGTCCCTCCCAGTCCCCCCCAGTCCCCCCAGTCCCCTCCCAGTCCCCCCCAGCCCCTCCCAGTCCCCCCCAGACCCTCCCAGTTCCCCCCAGTCCATCCCAGTTTGGTTTCAGCCCATTCCCAGTTCCCCCCAGTCCCCCCCATCCCCTCCCAGTCCCTCCCACCCCATTCCCAGTCCCCTCCCAGTCCCCCCAGTCCCTCCCAGTCCCCCCAGTCCCCCCCAGTCCCCTCCCAGTCCCTCCCAGTCCCCCCCAGTCCCTCCCAGTTCCCCCAGTCCATCCCAGTTTGCCGCAGGAAGCTGGAGCGGCAGCGCGAGCGGCAGCGCAAACAGGAGGCTCAGCGGAAAATCAGCTCCCTGAGCTTCAGCCTCGGCGACGAGGAGGAGGAGGAGGAGCAGGGGGAGGAGGCCGAAGGTGGCGCTGGGGGGGGGGGGGGTTGGGGGGGTCCCGGAGGGGATTTGGGGGGTCCCGGGGGGGATTTGGGGGGTCCCGGGGGGGATTTGGGGGGTCCTGGGGCACTTTGGAAGAATTTGGGGGGGATTTGGGGGGTCCTTGGGGGGTTTGGGGGAGATTTGGGGGGTCCTGGGAAGGGATTTGGGGGGTCTTGGAGGGGCATTTGGGGGGAGATTTGGGGGGGATTCTGGGGGGTCCCAGGGAGGTTTGGAGGAATTTGGGGGAGGGTTTGGGGGAGATTTGGGGGGTCCTTGGGGGATTTGGGGGAGATTTGGGGGGTCCTGGAGGGCGCTGGGGGGAGATTTGGGGGGTCCCAGGGAGGTTTGGAGGAATTTGGGGGGGGATTTAGGGGGGATTTAGGGGGTCTTAGAGGGGATTTCGGGAGAGTTGGGGGGGTCCTGGGGCACTTTGGAAGAATTTGGGGAGGGTTTGGGGGGTCCTGGGGGGGGTTTGGAGGAATTTTGGGGGGGATTTGAGGGGTCCTGGAGGGGATTTGGGGGGGATTTGGGGAGGGTTTGGGGGGTCCTGGGAGAATTTGGGGGGATTTGGGGGGGTCCCGGGGGGATTTGGGGGGTCCTGGGGCACTTTGGAAGAATTTGGGGAGGGTTTGGGGGGGATTTGGGGGGGTCCTGGGAGGGATTTGGGGAGAGTTGAGGGCGTGGGGGGAATTTGGGGGGATCTGGGGAGGTTTGGAGGACATTTGGGGGAGATTTGAGGGGTCCTGGGGGGGATTTTGGAGGAATTTGGGGGAGGGGTTTGGGGAGGAGTTTGGGGGGTTCTGGGAGAATTTGGGGGGGATTTGGGGGGTCCTGGGGGGATTTGGAGGAGTTTGGGGGGGATTTGGGGGGGATTTAAGGGGTCTTAGAGGGGATTTAAGGGGGATTTGGGGGGTCCTGGGGCGACTTTGGAAGAATTGGGGGAGGGTTGGGTGGGGGTTCCTGGGGGGGGATTTTGGGGCCCGAGATTTGGGGGGTCCTGGGAAGGATTTGAGGGGTCCCAAGGGGATTTGGGGGAATTCGGGGGTCCCTGGGTGGAATTTTGGGAATCCTGGGTGGAATTTTGGGGGTCCCTGCCTGGGATTTTGGGGTCCTGGGTGGAATTTTGGGAATCTTGGATGAAATTTTGGGATCCCTGGATGGAATTTGGGAACCCTGGTTTGAATTTTGGGGTCCCTGGATGAAATTTTGGGGTCCCTGAGTGAATTTTGGGGGTCCCTGGTTGGAATTTGAGGGTCCTTGGTTGAAATTTTGGGATCCTTGGGTGGAATTTTGGGAATTCCTGAGTGAAATTTTGGGAATCCCTGGGCCGAATTTTGGGGTCCCCGGGTGAAATTTTGGGGTCCCTGGATGGAATTTGAGGGTCTTGGTTTGAATTTTGGGGTCCCTGGTTTGAATTTTGGGGTCCCTGGTTTGAATTTTGGGGTCCCCGGGTGGAATTTTGGGAATCCCTGGGTCGAATTTCGGGGTCCCTGGGTCGAATTTGGGGTCCCTGGTTGGAATTTTGGGTCCCCGGGTGGAATTTTGGGGATCCTGGGGTGGAATTTTGGGAATCTTGGATGAAATTTTGGGGTCCTGGATGAAATTTTGGGAATCCTGGTTGGAATTTTGGGGTCCCTGGTTTGAATTTCGGGGTCCCTGGATGGATTTTGGGGTCTCTGGGTGGGATTTTGGGGCCCCCGGGTGGAATTTTGGGGTCCCTGAGTGAAATTTTGGGGGTCCCCGGGTGGAATTTGAGGGTCTTGGTTTGAAATTTTGGGATCCTTGGGTGGAATTTTGGGAATTCTGGGTGGAATTTTGGGGTTCCCTGGTTGGAATTTTGGGGGTCCCCGAGTGAAATTTTGGGGTCCTTGGGTCGAATTTCGGGGTCCCTGGGTGGATTTTGGGGTCCCTGGTTGGAATTTTTGGGTCCCTGGTTGGAATTTTGGGGGTCCCTGGTTGGAATTTCGGGGACCCCCGATTGAAATTTTGGGGTCCCCCCCCCCCCCCCTCTCTGGCCCCTCCCCCCAGCCCCAGAGGAGCCCCCAAAAAAGCGAAAATTGGGCAAAAACCCGGACGTGGACACGAGTTTCCTGCCCGACCGCGACAGGGAGGTCCGCGGGGAGGGGGGGAGGGGATTTGGGGGGTCCTGGGGGGGTTTTGGGGGGTCCTGGATGGATCTGGGGGGATTTTGGGGGGTCCTGGGGGGATTTGGGGGGTCCCTGGGAGGTTTGGAGGAATTTGGGGAGGGTTTGGGGGGGATTTGGGGGGTCCTTGGGGGATTTGGGGGAGATTTGGGGGGTCCTGGGGGGGATTTGGGGAGGGTTTGGGGGGTCTTGGGGGGGGTTGAGAGGAATTTGGGGGAGATTTTGGGGGGGATTTTGGGGGGTCTTGGGGGGATTTTGGGGGATTTTGGGGGGTCCTGGAAGGATTTTGGGGGGATTTGGGGGGGGGTTGGGCAAGATTTTGGGCATTCTTGGGGGAATTTGGGGGGCCCTGGGGGGATTTGGGGAGATTTTGGGGGGTCCGGGGGGGATTGGGGGGTCTTGGGGGGATTTTGGGGGGTCCTGGGGGGATTTGGGGGAGATTTGGGGCATTCTGGGGGGGATTTGGGGGGATTTTGGGGGATTTTTGGGGGGTCCTGGAGGGTTTTGGGGGAATTTTGGGGGGTCCTGGAGGGGTTGGGATTAATTTGGGGAGGATTTGGGGGGGATTTTGGGGGGGATTTTGGGGGTCTTGGGGGGATTTGGGGGGTCCTGGGGGGGTTTTTGGGGGTCCTGGGGGAATTTGGGGGGGGTTGGGGTGAGATTTTGGGCATTCTGGGGGGAATTTGGGGGGTCCTGGGGGGATTTTGGGGGGTCCTGGGTGGAATTCGGGGGGTCTTGGGGGGGTTGGGAGGAATTTGGGGAGGAATTGGGGGGGATTTTGGGGGGTCTTGGGGGGATTTTGGGGCCTCCTGGGGGGTTTTGGGGGAGATTTTGGGCAATCTGGGGGGGGTTTGGGGGTCCTGGATGGATTTGGGGGGATTTTGGGGGGTCCTGGGTGGAATTTGGGGGGTCTTGGGGGGGGTTGAGAGGAATTTGGGGGAGATTTTGGGGGGGATTTTGGGGGCTCCTGGGGGGATTTTGGGGCATTCTGGGGGGGATTTGGGGGGATTTTGGGGGATTTTTGGGGGGTCCTGGGGGGGTTTTGGGGGGTCCTGGAGGGTCCTGGGGGGATTGGGGGGAATTTGGGGAGTCCTGTGGGAATTTTGGGGGGTCCTGGGGAGAATTTGGGGGGTCTTGGGGGGGGTTGAGAGGAATTTGGGGGAGATTTTGGGGGTTTTGGGGGGTCCTGGGGGGAAATGGGGGGTCCGGGGGTGTTTTGGGTGAGAATTTGGGGAGTCCTGAGGGGATTTTGGGGAGACTTTGGGGGGTCCTGGGGGGATTTTGGGGGGTTTTGGGGGCTCCTGGGGGGGATTTGGGGGTTCTGGGGGGGATTTGGGGGGAATTTTGGGGGATTTTGGGGGGTCCTGGATGGATTTGGGGGAGATTTTGGGGGGTCCTGGGGGGGTCCGGGGGGGGATTGGGTGAGAATTTGGGGGGAAATTTGGGGAGTTCTGGGTGAGATTTTGGGGCTATTTTGGGTGTTTTTTGGGAGTTTTTTGGAGTACTTTTGGGGTATTTTGAGGTTTCGGGGTATTTTTGGGGTGTTTTGGGCTGTTTTGGGGCTATTTTTGGGTTATTTTGGCCTATTTTTGGGTTATTTTGGCCTATTTTTGGGGTGTTTTTGGGTTATTTTGGGGTATTTTGAGGTTTTGGGGTTATTTTTGGGTATATTTGGATGTTTTGGGCTATTTTTGGTTGGTGCTGGGCTATTTTTGGGTGTTTTTGGGTTATTTTGGGGTATTTCTGGGCTGTTTTGGGTGGTTTGGGGTATTTTGGGCTATTTTGGGGTAGTTTTGAGCTGGTTTGGGGTATTTTGGGGTGTTTTTGGGGGTATTTTGGGTTATTTTTGGGCTATTTCAGGGTTATTTTGGGCTATTTTTGGGTGGTTTTGGGCTATTTTGGGGTAATTTTGGGGGTATTTTGAGGTTTTGGGGTGTTTTGGGGCTATTTTGGGGTATTTTGGGGGTATTTGGGGCTATTTTGGGCTATTTTGGGTTGTTTTTGGGTTATTTTGGGGTGGTTTTGGGCTATTTTGGGGTATTTCTGGGCTGTTTTGGGGTGTTTTTGGGTTATTTTTTGGGTTATTTTGGGCTATTTTTGGGAGTTTTGGGGCTATTTTGGGGTGGTTTGGGCTGTTTTTGGGTGTTTTGGGGTGGTTTTGGGCTATTTTGGGTTATTTTTTGGGGTATTTTGGGACACTTTGGGGTGTTTTTGGGGTATTTTTGGGGTATTTTGAGGTTTTGGGCTATTTTTGAGTGTTTTGGGGCTATTTTTGGGTTATTTTGGGCTATTTTTGGGTGGTTTGGGGCTATTTGGGGCCATTTTGGGGGTGTTTTTGGCCTATTTTTGGGCTGTTTTGGGGTATTTTTGGGTGTTTTGGGGATACTTTTGGGTGTTTTTGGGGTGTTTTGGGGGTATTTTTGGGGTATTTTGGGGGTTTGGGCTATTTTTGGGTGGTTTGGGGCTATTTTGGGGCCATTTTTGGGGAGTTTTTGGGTTATTTAGGGGTATTTTGAGGTTTTTGGGTTATTTTTGGGAATATTTGGGTGTTTTGGGCTATTTTTGGGGTGTTTATGAGGTATTTTGGGGGTATTTTTGGGTGTTTTGGGGTGTTTTTGGATATTTTGGGGTATTTCTGGGCTATTTTGGGGTGTTTTTGGGGCGTTTTTGGGGGGTGTTTTGGGTGTTTTTGGGGCGTTTTTGGGTGTTTTTGGGTTTTTTTGGGTGTTTTGGGGTGTTTTTGGGGCGTTTTGGGGTGTTTTTTGGGTGTTTTTGGGTGTTTTTGGGTTTTTTTGGCTGTTTTTGGGTGTTTTTGGGGCGGTTTTGGGTGTTTTTGGCTGTTTTTGGGTGGTTTTGGATGTTTTTGGCTGTTTTTGGCTGGTTTGGGGCGTTTTTGGGTGTTTTTGGCTGTTTTTGGGTGTTTTTGGGTGTTTTTGGGTGTTTTTGGGGTGTTTTTGGGTGTTTTTTTTCTGTTTTTGGGTGTTTTGGGGTTTTTTTGGCTGTTTTGGGGTGTTTTGGGGGCGTTTTTGGGTGTTTTTGGGTGTTTTTGGGTGTTTTTTGGCTGTTTTGGGGTGTTTTGGGGGCGTTTTTGGGTGTTTTTGGGTGTTTTTGGGTGTTTTTTGGCTGTTTTGGGGGTGTTTTGGGTGTTTTTGGGGCGTTTTTGGGTGTTTTTTGCTGTTTTTGGGTCTGACGGTGCCCCCCCCCAGGAGGAGGAGAACCGGCTGCGGGAGGAGCTCAGGCAGGAGTGGGAGGCCAAGCAGGAGAAAATCAAAAGTGAGAATTGGGGAAAATTCGGGAAAATTCGGGAAAATTTGGGGGAATTTGGGGGAATTTGGGGGGGTTTGGGGAAAATTTGGGGAAATTCGGAGAAAATTTGGGGAAAATTTGGGGAAAATTTGGGGAAAATTCGGGGAAATTCGGGAAAATTCAGGAAAAATTTGGGGCAATTGGGGAAAATTTGGGGAAATTCAGTGAAAATTTGGGGAAATTTGGGAAAATTTGGGGAAATTCAGTGAAAATTTGGGGAAATTTGGGAAAATTTGGGGAAATTCAGTGAAAATTTGGGGAAATTTGGGAAAATTTGGAAAAATTCGGGAAAAATTGGGAAAATTTGGGAAAATATGGAAAAATTCGGGGCAATTCGGGAAAATTTGGGAAAATTTGGGGAAATTCAGGAAAATTTGGAAAAATTTGGGAAAATTTGGGAAAAATTCGGGGAAATTCGGAGAAAATTCGGGGAAATTTGGGGAAATTTGGGGAAATTTGGGGAAATTTGGAAAAATTCGGGAAAATTTGGGAAAATTTGGGAAAATTCGGGAAAATTTGCAAAAATATGGCGACAATTCAGGGAAAATTTGGGGAAATTTGGGAAAATTCGGGGAAAATTCGGGAAAATTTGGGAAAATTCGGGAAAATTTGGGGAAATTTGGGAAAATTCGGGGAAATTTGGGAAAATTCAGGGAAATTTGGGAAAATTTGGGGAAATTCAGTGAAAATTCAGGGAAATTTGGGAAAATTTGGAAAAATTTGGGGAAAATTCGGGGAAATTTGGGAAAAATTCGGGGAAAATTTGGGGAAATTCGGTGAAAATTCAGGGAAATTTGGGAAAATTTGGGGAAATTTGGAAAATTCGGGGAAATTTGGGAAAATTCGGGGAAATTCGGAGAAAATTTGGGGAAAAGTCGGAGAAAATTTGGGAAAATTCGGGAAAATTTGGAAAAATTCGGGGAAATTCGGGGAATTTGGGGAAAATTCGGGAAAATTTGGGGAAAATTTGGGGAAAATTTGGGATAATTTGGGGTTAATTTGTGTTAATTTAGGTTAATTGGGGTTAATTATTTTGGGGATAATTTTGGGTTAATTTGTGTCAATTTTGGGTTAATTTTGTGTCAATTTTGGGGTTAATTTTGGGTTAATTTTGGTTAATTTGGGTTAATTTTATGCTGATTTTTGGGATAATTTTGGGTTAATTTGGGGTCAATTTTGGGCTGATTTTTGTGCCGATTTTTGGGTTAATTTGGGGTTAATTTGGGGGTTAATTTAGGTTAATCTTGGTTAATTTTGGGTTAATTTTGGGTCAATTTTGGGTTAATTTTGGGATAATTTTGGGGTTAATTTGGGGTTAATTTTGGGTTAATTTTTGGGTTCATTTTGGGTTAATTTTGGGGTTAATTTGGGTTAATTTTGTGCTGATTTTTGGTCAATTTTGGTTTAATTTTGGGTTAATTTGTGTTAATTGGGATTAATTATTTTGGGGATAATTTTGGGTTAATTTGTGTTAATTTTGGGTTGATTTGGGTTTATTTTTGGGTTAATTTGGGTCAATTTTGTGCCGATTTTCGCAGCGATTTTTGTGCTGATTTTTGGGTTAATTTGGGGTTAATTCCAGTTTAATTTCGGTTAATTTGTGTTAATTGGGGTTAATTATTTTGGGGATAATTTTGGGTTAATTTGTGTTAATTTTGTGTCAATTTTGGGGTTAATTTTGGGTTAATTTTGGTTTAATTTTTGGTTAATTTGGGTTAATTTGGGTTAATTATTTTGGGGATAATTTTGGGTTAATTTTGTGTCAATTTTGGGTTAATTTGGGGTTAATTTTGGTTTAATTTTGGTTAATTTGGGTTAATTTGGGTTAATTATTTTGGGGATAATTTTGGGTTAATTTTGTGTTAATTTGGGTTGATTATTTTGGGTTAATTTGTGTTAATTTTGGGTTAATTTGGGTTAATTTTATGCTGATTTTTGGGTTAATTCTGGGTTAATTTGTGTTAATTGGGGTTAATTATTTCGGGGATAATTTTGGCTTAATTTGTGTTAATTTTGGGTTAATTTTGTGTCAATTTTGGGTTAATTTTGGGTTAATTTGGGGCAATTTTAGGGTTAATTTTGGGTTAATTGGGGTTAATTATTTTGGGGATAATTTTGGCTTAATTTGTGTTAATTTTGGGTTGATTTGGGTTTATTTTTGGGTTAATTTGGGTCAGTTTTGGGTTATTTTTGGGTTAATTTGGGTCAATTTTGTGCCGATTTTCGCAGCGATTTTTGTGCTGATTTTTGGGTTAATTTGGGGATAATTCCGGTTTAATTTCGGTTAATTTGTGTTAATTGGGGTTAATTATTTTGGGGATGATTTTGGGTTAATTTGTGTTAATTTTGTGTCAATTCTGGGTTAATTTTTGGGTTCATTTTGGGTTAATTTTGGGGTTAATTTGGGTTAATTTGGGTTAATTATTTTGGGGATAATTTTGGGTTAATTTTGGGTTAATTTTGGGTTAATTTGGGTTGATTATTTTGGGTTAATTTTGTGTTAATTTTGTGTTAATTTTGGTTGATTTGGGTTAATTTGGGTTAATTTGGGTTAATTATTTTGGGGATAATTTTGGGTTAATTTGTGTTAATTTTGGGTTAATTTGGGTTAATTTTGGGTTAATTTTGGGTTAATTTTGGTTTAATTTGGGTTAATTTGGGTTAATTGGGGTTAATTATTTTGGGTTAATTTTGTGTTAATTTTGTGTTTATTTTGGGTTAATTTTGTGTTAATTTGGGTTGATTATTTTGGGTTAATTTTGTGTTAATTTTGGTTAATTTCGGTTAATTGGGGTTAATTATTTTGGGGATAATTTTGGGTTAATTTGTGTTAATTTTGGGTTAATTTGGGTTAATTTTGTGCTGATTTTTGGGTTAATTCTGGGTTAATTTGTGTTAATTGGAGTTAATTATTTTGGGGATAATTTTGGGTTAATTTGTGTTAATTTTGTGTCAATTCTGGGTTAATTTTTGGGTTCATTTTGGGATAATTTTGGTTTAATTTGGGTTAATTTGGGTTAATTATTTTGGGGATAATTTTGGGTTAATTTTGGGTTAATTTTGTGTTAATTTTGGGTTAATTTTGGGTCAATTTTGTGCCTTTTTTCGCAGCGATTTTTTCGCTGATTTTTAGGTTAATTTTGTGTTAATTTGGAGATAATTTCGGTTAATTAGTGTTAATTGGGGTTAATTATTTTGGGGATAATTCTGGGTTAATTTGTGTCAATTTTGGGTTAATTTGTGTCAATTTTGTGCCGATTTTCGCAGCGATTTTTGTGCTGATTTTTGGGTTAATTTGGGGTTAATTCCGGTTTAATTTCGGTTAATTTGTGTTAATTGGGGTTAATTATTTTGTGTTAATTTTGGGTTAATTTGGGTCAATTTTGTGCCGATTTTCGCAGCGATTTTTGCGCTGATTTTGGGGTTAATTTGGGGATAATTCGGGTGTTAATTTGTGTTAATTAGTGTTAATTGGGGTTAATGATTTGGGGGTCCTGTCCCCAGACGAGGAGATCGAGATCACCTTCAGTTACTGGGACGGCTCCGGGCACCGACGCACGGTCAAGGTGGGGCTGGGACACCTGGGGGGGCTGGGGGGATTTGGGGGGGGTTTGGGGGGGGTTTTGGGGGGGGCCTGGGGGGTCCCTGGAGGGTCCCTGGGGGTCCCTGGGGGGGATTTTGGGGAATTTTGGGGGGATTTTGGGTTCCCTGGGGGGATTTTTGGGGCATTTTGGGGGGTCCTGGGGGGATTTTGGGGGGTCCTGGGGGGATTTTGGGGGGTCCCTGGGGGGTCCTGGGGGGATTTTGGGGGGTCCCTGGGGGGATTTTGGGGGTCCCTGGGGGGATTTTGGGGGGTCCTGGGGGGATTTGGGGGGTCCTGGGGTGTCCTGGGGGGATTTTGGGGGTCCCTGGGAGGGATTTTGGGGAATTTTGGGGAATTTTGGGGTCCCTGGGGGGGATTTTGGGGGGTCCTGGGGTGTCCTGGGGGGGATTTTGGGGAATTTTGGGGGTGCCTGGGGGGGTTTGGGGGGTCCCAGGTGTGATTTGGGGGTCCCAGGTTCATTTTTGGGGGTCCCAGGTGTGATTTTTGGGGGTCCCAGGTGTGATTTTTGGGCGTCCCAGGTGTGATTTGGTGGTCCCAGGTGTGATTTGGGGGGTCCCAGGTGTGATTTGGGGGGTCCCAGGTGTGATTTGGGGGGTCCCAGGTGTGTTTTTGGGGGTCCCAGGTTCAGTTTTGGGTGCCCAGGTGTGATTTTGGGGGTCCCAGGTGATTTTTGGGGGTCCCAGGTGTGATTTGGAGGGTCTCAGGTGTGATTTGGGGGGTCCCAGGTGTGTTTTTGGGGGTCCCAGGTGTGATTTGGGGGGTCCCAGGTGTGTTTTTGGGGGTCCCAGGTGTGATTTGGGGGTCCCAGGTGTGATTTTGGGGGTCCCAGGTGTGTTTTTGGGGGTCCCAGGTGTGATTTGGGGGTCCCAGGTGTGTTTTTGGGGGTCCCAGGTGTGATTTTGGGGGTCCCAGGTGTGTTTTTGGGGGTCCCAGGTGTGATTTTGGGGGTCCCAGGTGTGATTTCGGGGGTCCCAGGTGAGTTTTTGGGGGTCCCAGGTGTGATTTGGGGGTCCCAGGTGTGATTTTGGGGGTCCCAGGTGTGTTTTGGGGGTCCCAGGTGGGTTTTTGGGGGTCCCAGGTGTGATTTGGGGGGTCCCAGGTGTGATTTTTGGGGGTCCCAGGTTCATTTTTGGGGGTCCCAGGTGTGATTTGGGGGTCCCAGGTGTGATTTTGGGGGTCCCAGGTGTGATTTGGGGGGTCCCAGGTGATTTTTGGGGGTCCCAGGTGTGTTTTTGGGGGTCCCAGGTGTGATTTGGGGGGTCCCAGGTGTGATTTTTGGGGGTCCCAGGTGTGTTTTTGGGGGTCCCAGGTGTGATTTTGGGGGTCCCAGGTGAGTTTTTGGGGGTCCCAGGTGTGATTTTTGGGGGTCCCAGGTGTGATTTTGGGGGTCCCAGGTGATTTTTGGGGGTCCCAGGTGTGATTTGGGGGGTCTCAGGTGTGATTTGGGGGGTCCCAGGTGTGTTTTTGGGTGCCCAGGTGTGATTTGGGGGGTCCCAGGTGTGTTTTTGGGTTTCCCAGGTGTGATTTGGGGGTCCCAGGTGTGATTTTAGGGATCCCAGGTGTGTTTTTGGGGGTCCCAGGTGTGATTTGGGGGTCCCAGGTGTGTTTTTGGGGGTCCCAGGTGAGATTTCGGGGGTCCCAGGTGAGTTTTTGGGGGTCCCAGGTGTGATTTTGGGGGTCCCAGGTGTGATTTTGGGGGTCCCAGGTGAGTTTTTGGGGGTCCCAGGTGTGATTTGGGGGTCCCAGGTGTGATTTTGGGTGTCCCAGGTGTGTTTTGGGTGTCCCAGGTGATTTTTTGGGGGTCCCAGGTGTGATTTGGGGGGTCCCAGGTGTGATTTTTGGGGGTCCCAGGTTCATTTTTGGGGGTCCCAGGTGTGATATTTTGGGGGTCTCAGGTGTGATTTTGGGGGTCCCAGGTGTGATTTGGGGGCTCCCAGGTGATTTTTGGGGGTCCCAGGTGTGTTTTTGGGGGTCCCAGGTGTGATTTGGGGGGTCCCAGGTGTGATTTTTGGGGGTCCCAGGTGTGTTTTTGGGGGTCCCAGGTGTGATTTTTGGGTGCCCAGGTGAGTTTTTGGGGGTCCCAGGTGTGATTTTTGGGGGTCCCAGGTGTGATTTGGGGGGTCCCAGGTGTGTTTTTGGGTGCCCAGGTGTGATTTTGGGGGTCCCAGGTGTGATTTTGGGGGTCCCAGGTGTGATTTGGGGGTCCCAGGTGTGATTTGGGGTTTCCCAGGTGTGATTTGGGGGTCCCAGGTTCAGTTTTGGGGGTCCCAGGTGTGATTTGGGGGTCCCAGGTGTGATTTTGGGTGTCCCAGGTGTGTTTTGGGGGTCCCAGGTGTGATTTGGGGGTCCCAGGTGTGATTTGGGGGTCCCAGGTTCATTTTTGGGGGTCCCAGGTGTGTTTTGGGGGGTCCCAGGTGTGATTTGGGGGGTCCCAGGTGTGATTTGGGGGGTCCCAGGTGTGATTTGGGGGTCCCAGGTGTGATTTGGGGGGTCCCAGGTGTGTTTTGGGGGGTCCCAGGTGTGATTTGGGGGTCCCAGGTGTGATTTTGGGGGTCCCAGGTGTGATTTGGGGTTTCCCAGGTGTGATTTGGGGGTCCCAGGTGTGATTTGGGGGGTCCCAGGTGTGATTTTGGGGTGCCCAGGTGTGATTTGGGTGTCCCAGGTGTGATTTGGGGGTCCCAGGTGTGATTTTTGGGGGGTCCCCGTGGCAGATGAAGAAGGGGAACACGATGCAGCAATTCCTGCAGAGGGCGCTCGAGATCCTGCGCAAGGATTTCAGCGAGCTCCGGTGAGGGGGAGGGGCTGGGGGGTCCTGGGGGGTCCCAGAGGGAATTTGGGGGGTCCTGGGGGGTCCTGGCGGGGTTTGGGGGGGTTTTGGGGCGGTCCTGGGGGGGTTTTGGGGGGTCCTGGGGAGGCTTGGGGGGTCCTGGAGAGTGTTTAGGGTGTCCCAGAGGGAATTTGGGTGGTCCTGGGGGGGGTTTGGGGGGGTCCCGGAGAGGATTTTGGGGGGGTCCCAGAGGGCATGTGGGGGGTCCTGGGGGGGCTTGGGGGGTCCTGGTGGGTCCTGGGGGGGCCTTGGGGGGTCCCGGAGAGGATTTTGGGGGGTCCCAGAGGTGAATTTGGTGGGTCCTGGGGGGGCCTGGGGGGGGCTTGGGGGGGGTGCTGGGGGGTCCCAAAGAGGATCTCGGGGATCCCAGAGAGATTTTGGGGGGGTCCTGAGGGATTTCGGGGGGTCCCAGAGGGAATCTGGGGAGTCCTGGGGGGGTCCAGGGGGGTCCGGGGGGCGCTTGGGGGGTCCTGGGGGAGTCCTGGAGAGGGTCTGGGGGGTCCCAGAGGGAATTTGGGGGGTCCTGGGGGGGCTTGGCGGTCCTGGGGGGGGGTCCCAAAGAGGATTTGGGGGGAGCGTGGGGGGTCCTGGGGGGTCCTGGGGGGGCTTGGGGGGTCCTGGGGAGGTCCCAGGGGTGTTTGGGGGGGTCCCAAAGAGGATTTGGGGGGGCTCTGGGGGAGCTCGAGGGGTCCCAGGGAGGATTTTGGGGGGTCCTTGGGGGGTCTTAGGGGTGTCCTGGAGAGGATTTAGGGGGGTCCCAAAGAGAATCTCGGGGGTCCCAGAGAGATTTTGGGGGGTCCTGAGGGGTTTGGGGGCCTCTGGGGGGGTCCCGGAGGGATTTTGGGGGGTCCTGAGGGGGTTTGGGGGGTTCTGGGGGGTCCTGGAGAGGATTTTTGGGGGGTTTTGGGAAGGGGTGGGGGGCTCTGAGGGCGCCCAGGGGGGTCCCAGGGCAGATTTGGGGGGTCCAGAGGAAGTTTGGGTGCCCTGGGGGGGTCCCAGGGCAGATTTGGGGGGTCTTGGAGGGGTCCCAAGGGCTCCTGGAGAGGATTTGGGGGTCCCAGAGGGATTTTGGGGGGTCCTGGGGGGTCTCGGGGTGGTCTGGGGGGGGTCCCAGGGTGATTTGGGTGGGGGAGGGTCACAGGAACGGTTTGGGGGTCCCAGGAGGATTTTGGGGGGTCCCAGGGGAATTTTTTGGGTCCCTGTTGATGTTTTTGGGGTCCCTGGGTGGTTTTGGGGGTCCCTGGGTGGTTTTGGGGTCCCAGGGATATTTTGGGGGTCCCTGAGAGATTTTTGGGGGGTCCCTGGGTGGTTTTGGGGTCCCTGAGGGATTTTGGGGGTCCCTGAGCCGTTTGCCCCTCCCCCAGCTCGGCGGGGGTGGAGCAGCTCATGTACATCAAGGAGGATCTGATCATCCCCCACGTGAGCCCCTCCCCCACCCTGAGCCCCTCCCCCACCCTGAGCCCCTCCCCCACCCGAGATCATCCCCCACCCTGAGACCCTCCCCCACCCTGAGCCCCTCCCCCACCCTGAGACCCTCCCCCACCCTGAGCCCCTCCCACACCCCTGAGCCCCTCCCCCACCGCGAGCCCCTCCCCCATTCATCGGCCCCTCCCCCACTCCTTCCGAGCCCCTCCCCCACTCTCAGCCCCTCCCCCACATCCTGAGCCCACAGCCCGACCCCTCCCCCATTTTCTGCGCCCCTCCCCCATCCCAGAGCCCCTCCCCCATCCCAGAGCCCCTCCCCCATCCCAGAGCCCCTCCCCCATCCCAGAGCCCCTCCCCCATCCCAGTGCCCCTCCCCCATCCCAGTGCCCCTCCCCCATCCCAGAGCCCCTCCCCCATCCCAGAGCCCCTCCCCCATCCCAGAGCCCCTCCCCCCCCCCTCACCCCCTGCCCCTCCCCCACAGCACCACAGCTTCTACGACTTCATCGTCACCAAGGCCCGCGGGAAGAGCGGTGAGTGACGTCATCAGCGGAGGGTGGGGCCGTGACGTCACCGTGGGGAGGCCAGTGACGTCACCTCGCCCCCCCCCCCCCAGGGCCGCTCTTCAACTTCGACGTCCACGACGACGTGCGGCTGCTGAGCGACGCCACCGTGGAGAAGGACGAGGTACGGACCAGTATAGACCAGTATAAACCAGTATAGACCAGTATGGACCAGTATAAACCAGTATGGACCAGTACGGACCAGTATAGACCAGTATGGACCAGTATGGACCAGTATAGACCAGTATAAACCAGTATAGACCAGTATGGACCAGTATAGACCAGTATGGACCAGTATGGACCAGTATAGACCAGTATAAACCAGTATAGACCAGTATAGACCAGTATAGACCAGTACGGACCAGTATAGACCAGTATGGACCAGTATAGACCAGTATAAACCAGTATAGACCAGTACGGACCAGTATAGACCAGTATGGACCAGTATGGACCAGTATAGACCAGTATGGACCAGTATAAACCAGTATAGACCAGTATGGACCAGTATGGACCAGTATAAACCAGTATGGACCAGTATAGACCAGTATGGACCGGTATGGACCAGTATAGACCAGTATGGACCAGTATAAACCAGTATAGACCAGTATGGACCAGTATGGACCAGTATAAACCAGTACGGACCAGTCAGGACCAATCCAGACCAGTTTTCCCCAGTATAACCCAGTAGCCCCCAGTCCCTCCCCCATTGGTGACGTCATCGTGTGCTGACATCACCTGTGATGTCACTGCTCAGCGCCTCTCCCCATTGGTGACGTCACACCTTTGTTGATGACGTCACTCCCCTCATGACATCACCCCCCCTTATCAATGACGTCACTTCCACAAGCCCCGTTCCCCATGAATGACGTCACTGACCCGATGACGACATCCCTGGTGATGACGTCACGCCTGGGTGATGATGTCACCGCCCCGTCACTGATGTCATTCTCCTATTACATCATTCCTCGGTCGATGACATCACACCCTGATTGATGACGTCACTCTCCAATCGATGACATCCTGACCCAATCGATGACGTCACACACCAAACCATGACATCACTCTCCACCTGATGATGTCACCCCTGAATTGACGCCGCCGCTCTCCAATCGATGACGTCACACCCCGACCGATGACATCACTCGCCGACGGATGACGTCACACATCAACCGACGTCGCACCCCGATTGATGACGTCACCCTCCCCAATCAACGACGCCGTTCCCCCCTCTATGACGTCATCCCACACTCCACCCCCCTCCCCCGCCGCGTGACGTCGCCGCCCGGCGTGTGACGTCACGGGTGACGTCACAGTCGCACGCGGGGAAGGTTGTGCTGCGCTCGTGGTACGAGAAGAACAAACACATCTTCCCGGCCAGCCGCTGGGAGCCCTTCGACCCCGAGAAACGCTGGGACAAGTACACGGTGAGGGCCCCACACATCCCAGAATAATCCCCAAAACATCCCAGAATAATCCCCAAAATAGCCCCGAAACATCCCAGAATAATCCCCCAAAACATCCCAGAATAATCCCCCAAACATCCCTGAAACATCCCAGAATAATCCCCAAAATAGCCCCAAAACATCCCAGAATAATCCCCCAAACATCCCAGAATAATCCCTAAAACATCCCAGAATAATCCCCCAAAACATCCCAGAATAATCCCCCAAAACATCCCAGAATAATCCCCAAACATCCCAGAATAATCCCCAAAACATCCCAGAATAATCCCCAAAACATCCCAGAATAATCCCGGAAACATCCCAGAATAATCCCCCAAAACATCCCAGAATAATCCCCGAGACATCCCAGAATAATCCCCGAGACATCCCAGAATAATCCCCCAAAACATCCCAGAATAATCCCCCAAACATCCCAGAATAATCCCGGAAACATCCCAGAATAATCCCGGAAACATCCCAGAATAATCCCCCAAAACATCCCAGAATAATCCCCCAAAACATCCCAGAATAATCCCCCAAAACATCCCAGAATAATCCCCCAAAACATCCCAGAATAATCCCCCAAAACATCCCAGAATAATCCCCCAAAACATCCCTGAAACATCCCAGAATAATCCCCAAAACATCCCAGAATAATCCCCCAAACATCCCAGAATAATCCCCCAAAACATCCCTGAAACATCCCAGAATAATCCCCCAAAACATCCCAGAATAATCCCCAAAACATCCCAGAATAATCCCCCAAAACATCCCAGAATAATCCCCCAAACATCCCAGAATAATCCCCCAAACATCCCAGAATAATCCCCAAAAACACCCCAAAAAATCCCAAAATTTCCCCGAAAAATCCCAAAAATTCCTCCAGAATTCCCCCCAAAAATCCCCAAAATTTCCCCCAAAATCTAAAAAAATTCTCCCAAAAATCCCCAAAAATCCCCCCAAAATTCCACCCAAAAATCCCAAAAAATTCCCCCCAAAAATCCCCCAAAATTCCCCCCAAAAATTCCTCCAAAATTTCCCCCCAAAATCTCAAAAAATTCTCCCAAAAATCCCCAAAAATTCTCCCAAAATTCCCCAAAAATCCCAAAATTCCGACAAAAATCCCGAAAAAAATTAAAAAAAATTCCCTCCAAAATCCCCCAAAAATTCCCTCAAAAATCCCAAAAATTCCTCCAAAATTCTCCCTAAAAATTAAAAAAAATTCCCCCCAAAAATCTCCCAAAAATTCCTCCAAAATTTCCCCCAAAATCTCAAAAAATTCTCCCAAAAATCCCCAAAAATTCCCCCAAAATTCCACCCAAAAATCCCCAAAAATTCCTTCAAAATTCCCCTAAAAATAAAAAAAAAAATTCTCTCTAAAAAAAATCCCAAAAAATTCCTTCCAAAAATCCCCAAAAATTCCTCCAAAATTCCCCTAAAAATCCCAAAAAATTCCCCCCAAAAATCCCCAAAATTTCTCCCCAAAAATCCAAAAAAATTCCTTCAAAATTCCCCTAAAAATAAAAAAAAATTCCCTCTAAAAAAATCCCAAAAAATTCCTTCCAAAAATCCCCCAAAAATTCCCCCAAAAATCCCAAAAATTCCTCCAAAATTTCCCCCAAAAATCCCCAAAATTCCTCCAAAATTTCCCCCAAAATCTAAAAAAATTCTCCCAAAAATTCCCCCAAAATTCCACCCAAAAACCCCAAAAAATTCCCCCCAAAAATCCCCCAAAATTTCAAAAAATTCTCCCAAAAATCCCCCAAAATTTCCCCCAAAAATCCCAAAAAATTCCTCCAAAATTCGCCTAAAAATCCCAAAAAATTCCCCCCGAAAATCCCCCAAAATTCCCCCCAAAAATTCCTCCAAAATTTCCCCCCAAAATCTCAAAAAATTCTCCCCAAAAATACCCAAAAATTCTCCCAAAATTCCCCAAAAATCCCAAAATTCCGACAAAAATCCCGAAAAAAATAAAAAAAAATTCCCTCCAAAATCCCCCAAAAATTCCCTCAAAAATCCCAAAAATTCCTCCAAAATTCCCCCCAAAAATAAAAAAAAATTCTCCCAAAAATCCCCAAAAATTCCCCCAAAATTCCACCCAAAAATGCCAAAAAATTCCCCCCAAAAATCCCCCAAAATTTCAAAAAATTCTCCCAAAAATCCCCCAAAATTTCCCCCAAAAATCCCAAAAAATTCCTCCAAAATTCCCCTAAAAATCCCAAAAATTTCTCCCAAAAATCCCCCAAAATTCCCCCTAAAAATCCCAAAAAATTCCCCCCTAAAATCCCCAAAATTTCTCTCAAAAATCCCAAAAAATTCCTTCAAAATTCCCCTAAAAATAAAAAAAAAATCCCCCCAAAAATCCCCCAAAATTCCCCCCAAAATTCCCCCCCAAAATCTAAAAAAATTCTCCCCAAAATTCCCCCAAAATTCCCCCCAAAAATCCCAAAAAATTCCGTCAAAATTCCCCCTAAAAATAAAAAAAAATTCCCCCCAAAAATCCCCCAAAATTCGCCCCAAAAATCCCAAAAAATTCCTTCAAAATTCCCCTAAAAATTCCAAAAAATTCCCCCAAAATTCCACCCAAAAATCCCAAAAATTCCTCCAAAATTTCCACTAAAAATCCCAAAAATTCCCCCCAAAAATCCCAAAAATTCCTCCAAAATTTCCCCCAAAATCTCGAAAAATTCTCCCAAAAATTCCCCCAAAATTCCACCCAAAAATCCCAAACAGTTCCCTCTAAAAAATCCCCAAAAATTCCCTCAAAAATCCCAAAAATTCCTCCAAAATTCCCCCCAAAAATCCCCAAAATTCCTCCAAAATTTCCCCCAAAATCTAAAAAAATTCTCCCAAAAATCCCCAAAAATTCCCCCAAAATTCCCCCTAAAAATCCCAAAAAATTCCTTCAAAATTCCTCTAAAAATAAAAAAAATTCCCTCTTAAAAAGTCCCCAAAAATTCCCCCCAAAAATTCCTCCCAAATTTCCCCCAAAATGTCAAAAAATTCTCCCAAAAATCTCCAAAAATTCCCCCAAAATTCCACCCAAAAATCCCAAAAAATTCCCCCCAAAAATCCCCCAAAATTTCAAAAAATTCTCCCAAAAATCCCTAAAATTCCTCCAAAATTCCCTCTAAAAATCCCAAAAAATTCCCCCCAAAAATCCCCAAAATTTCCCCCAAAATCTCAAAAAATTCCCCCCAAAAATCCCTAAAATTCCTCCAAAATTCCCTCTAAAAATCCCCAAAATTTCCCCCAAAAATCCCAAAAATTCCTCCAAAATTTCCCCCAAAATCTCAAAAAATTCTCCCAAAAATCCCCAAAAATTCCCCCAAAATTCCCCCCAAAAATCCCCAAAAAATTCCTTCCAAATTCCCCTAAAAATCCCAAAAAATTCCTTCCAAATTCCCCTAAAAATCAAAAAAAATTCCCCCAAAAATCCCCCAAAATTCCACCCAAAAATCCCAAAAAATTCCCCCAAAAATCCCCCAAAACATCAAAAAATTCTCCCAAAAATCCCCCAAAATTTCCCCCAAAAATCCCAAAAAATTCCTCCAAAATTCCCCTAAAAATCCCAAAAAATTCCCCCCAAAAATCCCCAAAATTTCTCCCCAAAAATCCAAAAAAAATTCCTTCAAAATTCCCCTAAAAATAAAAAAAAATTCCCTCTAAAAAAAATCCCAAAAAATTCCTTCCAAAAATCCCCCCAAAAATTCCCTCAAAAATCCCAAAAATTCCTCCAAAATTTCCCCCAAAATCTAAAAAATTCTCCCAAAAATTCCCCCAAAATTCCACCCAAAAATCCCCAAAAATTCCCCCCCAAAATCCCAAAAATTCCCCCCAAAAATCCCAAAAATTCCTCCCAAATTTCCCCCAAAATCTCAAAAAATTCTCCCAAAAATCCCCAAAAATTCCCCCAAAATTCCACCCAAAAATCCCAAACAGTTCCCTCTAAAAAATCCCCAAAAATTCCCTCAAAAATCCCAAAAATTCCTCCAAAATTCCCCCAAAAATCCCCAAAATTCCTCCCAAATTTCCCCCAAAATCTAAAAAAATTCTCCCAAAAATCCCCAAAAATCCCCCAAAATTTCCCCCAAAAATCCCAACAAATTCCTCCAAAATTCCCCTAAAAATCCCAAAAAATTCCTCCTAAAAATCCCAAAAATTTCCCCCAAAAATCCCAAAAATTCCTCCAAAATTCCCCCAAAATCTCAAAAAATTCTCGCAAAAATCCCCAAAAATTCCCCCAAAATTCCACCCAAAAATCCCAAAAAATTCCCCCAAAATCCCAAAAATTCCCCCAAAAATCCCAAAAATTCCTCCCAAATTCCCCCCCAAAATCTAAAAAAATTCTCCCAAAGATCTCCAAAAATTCCCCCAAAATTCCACCCAAAAATCCCAAAAAAAATCAAAAAAAATCCCCCCAAAAATCCCCCA
This sequence comes from Acridotheres tristis, assembly GCA_037013685.1. Lineage (NCBI taxonomy): Eukaryota > Metazoa > Chordata > Aves > Passeriformes > Sturnidae > Acridotheres > Acridotheres tristis. The sequence continues at coordinate 2,256,923 of CM072916.1, forward strand.
AAATTTCAAAAAATTCCCTTAAAAATCCCCCAAAATTTTCCCCCAAAAATCCCAAAAAATTCCTCCAAAATTCCCCTAAAAATCCCAAAAATTCTCCCCAAAAATCCCCAAAATTTCTCCCCAAAAATCCCAAAAAATTCCTTCAAAATTCCCCTAAAAAAAAAAAATCTCTCTAAAAAAATCCCAAAAAATTCCTCCTAAAAATCCCAAAAATTCCTCCAAAATTTCCCCCAAAATCTCGAAAAATTCTCCCAAAAATCCCCAAAAATTCCCCCAAAATTCCACCCAAAAATCCCCAAAAAATTCCTTCAAAATTCCCCCTAAAAATCAAAAAAAATCCCCCCAAAAATCCCCCAAAATTCCACCCAAAAATCCCAAAAAATTCCCCCCAAAATTCCCCCCCAAAATCTGAAAAAATTCTCCCAAAAATCCCCAAAAATTCCCCCAAAATTCCACCCAAAAATCCCAAAAAATTCCTTCAAAATTCCCCTAAAAATCGCCAAAAATTCCCCCCAAAAATGCCCCAAAATTCCACCCAAAAATCCCAAACAGTTCCCTCTAAAAAATCCCCCAAAATTCCCCGCAAAAATTCCTCCAAAATTTCCCCCAAAATCTAAAAAAATTCTCCCAAAAATCCCCAAAATTCCTCCAAAATTCCCCTAAAAATCCCCAAAAATTCCCCCTAAAAATCCCCAAAATTCCCCCTAAAAATCCCCAAAATTCCCCCTAAAAATCCCAAAAAATTCCCCCCAAAATTTCCCCCAAAATCTAAAAAAATTCTCCCAAAAATTCCCCCAAAATTCCACCCAAAAATCCCAAAAAATTCCGTCAAAATTCCCCTAAAAATCCCAAAAAATTCCTCCTAAAAATCCCAAAAATTCCCCCCAAAAATCCCAAAAAATTCCTTCAAAATTCCCCTAAAAATAAAAAAAAATTCCCCCCAAAATTCCCCCCCAAAATCTAAAAAAATTCTCCCCAAAAATCCCCAAAAATTCCCCCAAAATTCCACCCAAAAATCCCAAAAAATTCCTTCAAAATTCCCCTAAAAATAAAAATTCCCTCTAAAAAAATCCCAAAAAATTCCTTCCAAAAATCCCCAAAAATTCCCCCCAAAAATCCCCAAAAATTCCTCCAAAATTCCCCCCAAAATCTAAAAAAATTCTCCCAAAAATCCCCAAAAATTCCCCCAAAATTCCACCCAAAAATCCCAAAAAATTCCTTCAAAATTCCCCTAAAAATCCCAAAAAATTCCTCCTAAAAATCCCAAAAATTTCCCCCAAAAACCCCAAAAATTCCCCCCAAAAATTCCCCCCAAAATCTAAAAAAATTCTCCCAAAGATCCCCAAAAATTCCCCCAAAATTCCACCCAAAAATCCCAAAAAAATCAAAAAAAATCCCCCCAAAAATCCCCCAAAATTTCAAAAAATTCCCTTAAAAATCCCCCAAAATTTTCCCCCAAAAATCCCAAAAATTCCTCCAAAATTCCCTCTAAAAATCCCCAAAAAATTCCCCCCAAAAATCCCCAAAATTCCCCCAAAATTTCACCCAAAAATCCCAAAAAATTCCTTCAAAATTCCCCTAAAAATCCCAAAAAATTCCTCCTAAAAATCCCAAAAATTTCCCCCAAAAATCCCCAAAATTCCCCCTAAAAATCCCCAAAAATTCCCCCCCAAAATCCCAAAATTCCCCCCAAAAATCCCCAAAATTCCTCCAAAATTTCCCCCCAAATCTAAAAAAATTCTCCCAAAAATCCCCAAAAATTCCCCCAAAATTCCACCCAAAAATCCCCAAAAAATTCCTTCAAAATTCCCCTAAAAATAAAAAAAAATCCCCCCAAAAATCCCCCAAAATTCCACCCAAAAATCCCAAAAAATTTCCTCCAAAAATCCCAACAAATTCCTCCAAAATTTCCACTAAAAATCCCAAAAATTCCCCCCAAAAATCCCCAAAATTTCTCCCCAAAAATCCCAAAAAAATTCCTTCAAAATTCCCCTAAAAATCAGAAAAAAATCCCCCCAAAAATCCCCAAAAATTCCCCCCAAAAATCCCAAAAATTCCTCCAAAATTTCCCCCAAAATCTCAATTCTCCCAAAAATCCCCAAAAATTCCCCCAAAATTCCCCAAAAATCCCCAAAAATTCTCTCAAAATTCCCACAAAAATCCCCAAAAATTCTCCCAAAAATCCCCCAAAATTCCCCTAAAAATCCCAAAAAATTCCCCCCCAAAATCCCCAAAATTTCTCCCCAAAAATCCCAAAAAATTCCTTCAAAATTCCCCTAAAAATAAAAAAAAATTCCCCCCAAAATTCCCCCCCAAAATCTAAAAAAATTCTCCCCAAAAATCCCCAAAAATTCCCCCAAAATTCCCCCCAAAAATCCCAAAAAATTCCGTCAAAATTCCCCCTAAAAATCAAAAAAAAATTCCCCCCAAAAATCCCCCAAAATTCGCCCCAAAAATCCCAAAAAATTCCTTCAAAATTCCCCTAAAAATTCCAAAAAATTCCCCCAAAATTCCACCCAAAAATCCCAAAAATTCCTTCAAAATTCCCCTAAAAATAAAAAAAAAATCTCTCTAAAAAAAATCCCAAAAAATTCCTTCCAAAAATCCCCCGAAAATTCCCTCAAAAATCCCAAAAATTCCTCCAAAATTTCCCCCAAAAATCCCAAAAATTCCTCCAAAATTTCGCCCAAAATCTAAAAAAATTCTCCCAAAAATTCCCCCAAAATTCCACCCAAAAATCCCAAAAAATTCCTTCAAAATTCCCCTAAAAATCCCAAAAAAATTCCCCCCAAAAATCCCCCAAAATTCGCCCCAAAAATCCCAAAAAATTCCTTCAAAATTCCCCTAAAAATTCCAAAAAATTCCCCCAAAATTCCCTCAAAAATCCCAAAAATTCCTCCAAAATTCTCCCTAAAAATTAAAAAAAATTCCCCCCAAAAATCTCCCAAAAATTCCAAAATTTCCCCAAAATCTAAAAAATTCTCCCAAAAATCCCCAAAAATTCCCCCAAAATTCCACCCAAAAATCCCAAAAAATTCCTTCAAAATTCCCCTAAAAATAAAAATTCCCTCTAAAAAAATCCCAAAAAATTCCTTCCAAAAATCCCCAAAAATTCCCCCCAAAAATCCCCAAAATTCCTCCAAAATTCCCCCCAAAATCTAAAAAATTCTCCCAAAAATCCCCAAAAATTCCCCCAAAATTCCACCCAAAAATCCCAAAAAATTCCTTCAAAATTCCCCTAAAAATCCCAAAAAATTCCTCCTAAAAATCCCAAAAATTTCCCCCAAAAACCCCAAAAATTCCTCCAAAATTCCCCCCCAAAATCTAAAAAAATTCTCCCAAAGATCCCCAAAAATTCCCCCAAAATTCCACCCAAAAATCCCAAAAAAAATCAAAAAAAATCCCCCCAAACACCCCCCAAAATTTCAAAAATTCCCTTAAAAATCCCCCAAAAATCCCCCAAAAATCCCAAAAATTCCTCCAAAATTCCCCCTAAAAATCCCCAAAAAATTCCCCCCAAAAATCCCAAAAAATTCCCCCAAAATTCCACCCAAAAATCCCAAAAAATTCCTTCAAAATTCCCCTAAAAATCCCAAAAAATTCCTCCTAAAAATCCCAAAAATTTCCCCCAAAAATCCCCAAAATTCCCCCTAAAAACCCCCAAAAATTCCCCCCCAAAATCCCAAAATTCCCCCCAAAAATCCCCAAAATTCCTCCAAAATTTCCCCCCAAATCTAAAAAAATTCTCCCAAAAATCCCCAAAAATTCCCCCAAAATTCCACCCAAAAATCCCCAAAAAATTCCTTCAAAATTCCCCTAAAAATACACAAAAATACCCCCAAAAATCCCCCAAAATTCCCCCCAAAAATCCCAAAAATTTCCCCCAAAAATCCCAACAAATTCCTCCAAAATTTCCACTAAAAATCCCAAAAAATTCCCCCAAAAATCCCCAAAATTTCTCCCCAAAAATCCCAAAAAAATTCCTTCAAAATTCCCCTAAAAATCAGAAAAAAATCCCCCCAAAAATCCCCAAAAATTCCCCCCAAAAATCCCAAAAATTCCTCCAAAATTTCCCCCAAAATCTCAATTCTCCCAAAAATCCCCAAAAATTCCCCCAAAATTCCCCCTAAAAATGCCCAAAAATTCCTCTCAAAATTCCCACAAAAATGCCCAAAAATTCTCCCAAAAATCCCCCAAAATTCCCCTAAAAAACCCAAAAAATTCCCCCAAAAATCCCCAAAATTTCTCCCCAAAAATCCCAAAAATTCCTTCAAAATTCCCCCTAAAAATAAAAAAATTCCCCCAAAATTCCCCCAAAATTCTCAAAAAAATTCTCCCCAAAAATCCCCAAAAATTCCCCCAAAAATTGCCACAAAAATCCCAAAAAATTCCGCCAAAAATCCCCCCTAAAAACCCCAAAAAATTCCCCCCAAAAATCCCCCAAAATTCGCCCCAAAAATCCCAACAAATTCCCCCAAAATCCCCCTAAAAAACCCCAAAAAAACCCCCAAAAAACCCCAAAAATTTCCCCCAAAAATCCCCAAAAATTCCTTCAAAATTCCCCTAAAAATAAAAAAAAATCTCTCTAAAAAAATCCCAAAAATTCCTTCCAAAAAATCCCCCAAAATTCCCTCAAAAATCCCAAAAATTCCTCCAAAATTTCCCCCAAAAATCCCAAAAATTCCTCCAAAATTTCGCCCAAAATCTAAAAAAATTCTCCCAAAAATTCCCCCAAAATTCCACCCAAAAATCCCAAAAAATTCCTTCAAAATTCCCCTAAAAATCCCAAAAAATTCCCCCAAAAATCCCCCAAAATTCGCCCCAAAAATCCCAAAAAATTCCTTCAAAATTCCCCTAAAAATTCCAAAAAATTCCCCCAAAATTCCACCCAAAAATCCCAAAAATTCCTCCAAAATTTCCACTAAAAATCCCAAAAATTCCCCCCAAAAATCCCAAAAATTCCTCCAAAATTTTCCCCAAAATCTCAAAAAATTCCCCCCAAAAATCCCCAAAATTTCCCCAAAATTCCCCCTAAAAACCCCCAAAAATTCCCCCCCAAAATCCCAAAAATTCCCCCAAAAATCCCCAAAATTCCTCCAAAATTTCCTCCAAAATTCCAAAAAAATTCTCCCAAAAATCCCCAAAAATTCCCCCAAAATTCGACCCAAAGATCCCAAAAAATTTCCCCAAAAAATCCCCCAAAAATCCCAAAAATTTCTCCAAAATCTCAATTCTCCCAAAAATTCCCCCAAAATTCCCCAAAAATCCCCAAAAATTCCCTCAAAATTCCCCTAAAAATCCCCAAAAATCCAAAAAATTTCCCTCCAAAATTCCCAAAAAATTCCCTCAAAAATCCCCAAAAATTCCCCCAAAAATCCGCAAAGATTTTCTCAAAAAACCAAAAAAATTTCCCCAAAAATCACCCCAAATTTCCCCAAAATTCCACCCAAAACATGCAAAAAATTCCCTTTAAAAAAATCCAAAAAAATTCCCCCAAATTTTCCTCGAAATTCTCAAAAAATTCCCCTCAAAAATCCCCAAAAGATTCCCACAAAAATCCCCAAAATTCCCCAAAAATTCCCTCAAAAATCCCAAAAAATTCCCACAAAAATCCCCAAAAGATTCCCACAAAAATCCAAAAAAAATACCCACAGAAATCCTAAAAAATCCCCAAAATTTTCCCCCAAAATTCCCAAAAAATTCTGAAAAATCCCCAAAATTTCTCCCCAAAATTCCCAAAAAAATTCCCTCAAAAATCCCCAAAAATTCCCTCCAAAAATCCCCCAAAATTCCCACAAAAATAAAAATTCCCCAAAATTCTCCCAAAATTCCCTCAAAAATCCCCAAAAATTCCCCCAAAAATTCCCTCCAAAAATCCCCAAAAATTCCCACCAAAAAAAAAAAAAAAAAATTCCCAAAATTTTCCCATGAGAGTTGGGGGCGTGGCCATGGGATTGGCGGCCTGCCATGGGAGGCGTGGCCATGGGGTGGGGGCGTGGCCATGGGATAGTGGGCGTGGCCATGGGGTGGGGGCGTGGCCATGGGGGTGGGGGCGTGGCCATGGGGGTGGGGGCGTGGCCCCGGTCGAGGGGGGCGTTGCCTAATTTCTGACCGCCCCTCCCCCCTCCAGATCCGCTGAATCCTGAGGAGCCCCCGGGACCCGCCCCCCCCTCGGGTGGGGGAGGGGCTGGACCCGCCCCTCCCCCCGCGCCCCTCCCCCGCACCCGCCCCTCCCCCAATAAACACGACCCGAGTTCAGCCCCGCGTGGGGGCGGGGCCTCATTGGGATGGGGCGGGGTTTCATTGGGATGGGCGGGGTTTCGTTGGGACAGGGGGCGGGGCCTCATTGGGATTGGGGCGGGGTTTTATTGGGATGGGGCGGGGCTTCATTGGGATTGGGGCGGGGTTTTATTGGGATGGGGCGGGGCTTCATTGGGATGGGGCGGGGTTTCATTGGGATGGGGCGGGGCCTCATTGGGATGGGGCGGGGCTTCATTGGGATGGGGCGGGGCTTCGTTGGGATGGGGCGGGGCCTCATGGGGATGGGGGCGGGGCCTCATTGGGATGGGGCGGGGCTTCATTGGGATGGGGCGGGGCCTCATTGGGATGGGCGGGGTTTCATTGGGATGGGGCGGGGCTTCATTGGGATGGGCGTGGTTTCATTGGGACAGGGGGCGGGGTTTTACTGAGGCGGGGCGGAGCTTTATTGGTGTTTGGGCGGAGCCTCACTGGGGCGGGGCGGGGCGTATTTCGGGGCGTGGTTTCACTGGGGTGTGGGCGGAGCTGTAGTGGGATGGGGCGGGGTTTCACTGACGTGGGGGCGGAGCTTTGGGGAGGGGGCGGGACTTTATGTCGGATGGGGCGGGGTTTCACGGGGATGGGCGGGGTTTCACTGGGGACGGGGCGGGGCTCTATTTGAGGGCGTGGTTTCCCTGAAGGGGCGTGGCTTCGTTTGGTGTGGGGGCGGGGTTTCGCTGGGATGGGCTTTCACTGACGTTGGGGCGGAGCTTTATTGTGATGGAGGCGTGGCTTCACTGGGCTGTGGGCGGGGTTTCACCGGCATGGGGGCGGAGCTTTGTTTGGTGGGGCGTGGTTTCCCTGAAATGGGGCGGGGCTTTATTGTGACAGGGTTTTATTTGGTGGGGGCGGGGTTTCACTGAGATGTGGGCGGAGCTTTAGTGTGATGGGGCGTGGCTTCACTGGGGTGTGGGCGTGGCTTCACTGGTGTGGGGGCGGAGCTTTATTTGGTGGGGGCGGGGTTTACTGAAACGGGGCGGAACTTTATGGTGATGTGGGCGTGGTCTCCCTGAGACGCGGGCGGGGTTTTATTTGGTGGGGGCGTGGTTTCACTGGGATGAGGGCGGGGCTTTATTGTGCTGGGGGCGTGGTTTCACCGAAATGGTGCGGAGCTTTATTATGATGGGGGCGATGTTTCATTGGGGTGGGGGCGGGGCTTTATTGTGCTGGGGGCGTGGTTTCACTGAAATGGGGCGGAGCTTTATTATAATGGGGGCGTGGTTTTCACTGGGATGTGGGCGGGGTTTCATTGAGGTGGGGGCGTGGTTTCACTGGGGTGTGGGCGGAGCTTTATTGAGCTGGGGGCGTGGTCTCACTGGAAATGGGGCGGGGCTTTGAGCTGGGGGCGTGGTCTCACTGGGATGTGGGCGGAGCTTTATTGCGATGGAGGCGTGGCTTCACTGTCATATGGGCGTGGTCTCACTGGGATGTGGGCAGCGTTTACTGAAACGGGGCGGAGCTTTACTCGCGATGTGGGCGTGGCTTCACGGTCTTGTGGGCGTGGCCTCCGGGGGCGTGGCCGTTTCCGGCCCCGCCCCTCCCCCCCCGAAGGTCTGGGCTGTCTCCAGGACGAGCCCGAGCAGCTCCAGGAAGGTCGAGACCCCCCCCCGGAGCCCCCGCGGGGCCGCGGCCTCCCATTGGCTGCGGGCGCGGAGGGGGCGGGGTCAGCGCCGGACACGCCCACCACGTCATCCCAGCGATCCCAGTTCCCCCCAATCCCGTCCCAGTCCCCCCAGTATCACTCCCAGTGCTCCCAGTTCATTCCCAATCCCCCCCCAGTTCATCCCAGTCGCTCCCAGTATCCCCAGTATCACTCCCAGTCCTTCCCAGTTCCCCCCAATCCCATCCCAGTCCCTCCCAGTTCATTCCCAGTCCCACCCAGTTCATCCCAGCGATCCCAGTCGCTCCCAGTATCACTCCCAGTGCCCCCCAATCCTCTCCCAGTCCCATCCCAGTATCCCCAGTATCACTCCCAGTCCCCCCAATCCACTCCCAGTCCCACCCAGTTCACTCCCAGTTCGCTCCCAGTTCCCCCCAGTTCATCCCAGCGATCCCAGTTCCCCCCAATCCCATCCCAGTCGCTCCCAGTATCCCCAGTATCACTCCCAGTCCTTCCCAGTTCCCCCCAATCCCATCCCAGTCCCTCCCACTATCACTCCCAGTGCTCCCCCAATCCTCTCCCAGTCCCTCCCAGTATCCCCAGTATCACTCCCAGTCGCTCCCAGACCCTCCCAGTTCACTCCCGGTTCATTCCCAGTTCCCCCCAATCCACTCCCAGTCCCTCCCAGTTCACTCCCAGTCCCTCCCAGTTCATTCCCAGTCCCACCCAGTTCACTCCCAGTTCGCTCCCAGTTCCCCCCAGTTCATCCCTGTATCATTCCCAGTCCCCCCAGTATCGCTCCCAGTCCCACCCAGTTCATTCCCAGTCTCCCCCAGTCCCTCCCAGTTCACTCTCAGTGCTCCCAGTTCATTCCCAGTCTCCCCCAGTTCATCCCAGTATCACTCCCAGTCCCTCCCAATTCACTCTCAGTCCCCCCCAGTTGCTCCCAGTCCATCCCAGTCCCTCCCAGCTTATCCCAGTCTCACTCCCAGTCCCTCCCAGTCCCCCCAGTATCACTCCCAGTCGCTCCCAGTTTATCCCAGTCCCCCCAGTCTCACTCCCAGTCCCTCCCACTTCACTCTCAGTCCCCCCCAGTCTCACTCCCAGTCCCTCCCAGTCGCTCCCAGTTTATCCCAGTCTCACTCCCAGTTCATTCCCAGTTTATCCCAGTCCCCCCAGTCTCACTCCCATTCCCTCCCAGTTTATCCCAGTCCCTCCCAGTTTATCCCAGTCCCCCCAGTCTCACTCCCAGTCCATCCCAGTCTCCCCCAGTCCCTCCCAGTTCACTCCCAGTCCCTCCCAGTCCATCCCAGTCCGTCCCAGTCCCCCCAGTCTCACTCCTCCCAGTTCATTCCCAGTGGCTCCAGTCTCACTCCCAGTCCCCCCAGTCGCTCCCAGGTTATCCCAGTCTCACTCCCAGTTCATTCTAAGTTTATCCCAGTCCCTCCCAGTTCACTCCCAGTCCCTCCCAGTCCATCCCAGTCTCCCCCAGTCCCTCTCAGTTCACTCCCAGTCTCACTCCCAGTCCATCCCAGTCCCCCCAGTCTCACTCCCAGTCCCTCCCAGTTTATCCGAGTGCCCCCAGTCTCACTCCCAGTTTATCCCAGTCCCTCCCAGTCCATCCCAGTTTATCCCAGTCCCCTAAGTCTCACTCCCAGTCCCCCCCAGTATCACTCCCAGTCCCTCCCAGTCCATCCCAGTCCCCCCAGTCCATCCCAGTCCCCCCAGTATCACTCCCAGTTTATCCCAGTCCATCCCAGTCCCTCCCAGTCCATCCCAGTTTATCCCAGTCCCCTAAGTCTCACTTCCAGTCCCCCCAGTATCACTCCCAGTCCCTCCCAGTTCATTGCCAGTCTATCCCAGTCCATCCCAGTCTCACTCCCAGTCCCTCCCACTTCACTCTCAGTCCCCCCCAGTTGCTCCCAGTCCATCACAGTCCCTCCCAGCTTATGCCAGTCTCACTCCCAGTTCACTCCCAGTTTATCCCAGTCCATCCCAGTCCCTCCCAGTCCCCCCAGTCTCACTCCCAGTTCATTCCCAGTGGCTCCAGTCTCACTCCCAGTCCCCCCAGTCGCTCCCAGTTTATCCCAGTCTCACTCCCAGTTCATTCCCAGTTTATCCCAGTCCCCCCAGTATCACTCCCAGTTTATCCCAGTCCATCCCCGTCCCCCAGTATCACTCCCAGTCTCCCTCCCAGTCCCCCCCAGTCTTCCTCCCAGTCCATCCCAGTCTCCCCCAGTCCATCCCAGTCTCACTCCCAGTCCCTCCCAGTTTATCCCAGTCCCTCCCAGTCCATCCCAGTCCCCCCAATATCACTCCCAGTTTATCCCAGTCCATCCCAGTCTCCCAGTATCACTCCCAGTCTCACTCCCAGTCCATCCCAGTCCCCCCAGTCTCCCTCCCAGTCCCCCCCAGTCTTCCTCCCAGTTCATTGCCAGTTTATCCCAGTCCATCCCAGTATCACTCCCAGTCCCTCCCAGTCCATCCCAGTCCCCCCAATATCACTCCCAGTTTATCCCAGTCCATCCCAGTCCCTCCCAGTCCATCCCAGTCCATCCCAGTTTATCCCAGTCCCCTAAGTCTCACTCCCAGTCCCCCCCAGTATCACTCCCAGTCACTCCCAGTCCATCCCAGTCCCTCCCAGTTTATCCCAGTCCCTCCCAGTCCCCCCAGTCTCACTCCCAGTCCCTCCCAGTTTATCCGAGTCCCCCCAGTCTCACTCCCAGTCCATCCCAGTCTCCCCCAGTCCCTCCCAGTTCACTCCCAGTCCATCCCAGTCTCACTCCCAGCCCCTCCCAGTCCATCCCAGTCCATCCCAGTCCATCCCAGTCTCACTCCCAGTCGCTCCCAGTTTATCCCAGTTTATCCCAGTCTCACTCCCAGTCTCACTCCCAGTCCGTCCCAGTCGCTCCCAGTTTATCCCAGTCTCACTCCCAGTCGCTCCCAGTCTATCCCAGTTTATCCCAGTTTATCCCAGTCTCACTCACACCACCAGGGTCTCCCCGCAGCGCCGCGCTCGGGCCGTGGGGGAGGGGCGGCCGCGGCCCGGGGGGGGGAGGGGCGGGGCCAGGTCGGGCTCCAGAGCCCCGAGGGCGACCTGGGCGAGCGTGGGGGAGGGGAGGGGCAACCGCAGGGACCGAGGGGGGAGGGGTCAAGGAGCCAAAAACCCGAAATTCGGAACAAAAATCCCAAAATCCGAACCCAAAAACCCCAAAATCCGAACCCAAAACCCAAAATCCGGACCCAAAAAAACCAAAAACCCCAAAAACCCCAAAATCCGAACCCAAAAAACCCCAAAAACCCCAAAATTCGAACCCAAAACGCCAAAATCCGGACCCAAAAAACCAAAAAAACCCCAAAAACCCCAAAATCCGAACCCAAAAAACCCCCAAAACCCCCAAATCCCAACCCAAAACCCCAAAATCCGAACCCAAAAAAAACCCCCAAACCCAAAATCCGGACCCAAAAAACCCAAAAACCTCAAAATCCGGACCCAAAAATACCCAAAATCCCAAAATCTGAACCCAAAAAACCGCAAAAACCCCAAAATCCGAACCCAAAAAACTCAAAATCCGGACCCAAAAAAACCAAAACCCCAAAATTCAAACCCAAAACCCCAAAATCCGGACCCAAAAAACCCAAAATCCGGACCCCAAAACCCCAAAATCCCAAAATCTGAACCCCAAACCCCCAAAATCCGGACCCAAAAAACCCAAAAACCCCAAAATCCGAATCCCAAAATCCCAAAATGCGAACCGAGAAATACCCAAAACCCCAAAATTCGGACCCAAAAAAACCAAAAACCCCCAAATCCGAACCCGGAAATCCCAAAATCTGAACCCAAAAACCCAAAATCCGAACCCAAAATCCCAAAATCCGGACCCCAAACCCCCAAAATCCCAAAATTTGAACCCCAAAATCCCCCAAATTCGGGCCCAAAAACCCCCAAAATCCGGACCCAAAAATCCCAAAATTTGGACTAAAAATCCCCAAATCCGAACCCCCCAAAACCCCAAAATCCGAACCTAAAAAAACCCCAAAATCCCAAAATCTGAACCCAAAAACCCCAAAATCCTCAAAATTCGGACCCAAAACTCCAAAATTCGGGCCCCAAACCCCCAAAATCCGGACCCAAAAATCCCAAAATTTGGACTAAAAATCCCCAAATCCGAACCCCCCAAAACCCAAAACATCCGAACCTAAAAAAACCCCAAAATTCGGACCCGAATCCCAAAATCCAAACCCAAAACCCCAAAATCCGAACCAAAAATCCCAAAATTGGGACCCAAAACCCCAAAATCCGGACCCAAAAAACTCAAAATCCGGACCCAAAAAAAAACCCCAAACCCAAAATCCGGACCCAAAAAACCCAAAATCCGGACCCAAAAAAAGCAAAGACCCCAAAATCCGAATCCCAAAATCCGAACCTAAAAAAACCCCAAAATTCGGGCCCAAAACCCCCAAAATCCGGACCCAAAAATCCCAAAAACTCCAAAATCCGGTCCCAAAAACCTCAAAATCCGGACCCAAAAATACCCAAAATCCCAAAATCTGAACCCAAAAAACCGCAAAAACCCCAAAATCCGAACCCAAAAAACTCAAAATCCGGACCCAAAAAACCCCAAAAACCCCAAAATCCGAACCCAAAAAACCCAAAAACCCCAAAATCCGGACCCCAAACCCCCAAAATCTGAACCCAAAATCCTCAAAATTCGGGCCCAAAACCCCAAAATCCGGACCCGAAACCCCAAAATCCAAACCTAAAAAACCCCAGAATTCGGGCCCAAAATCCCAAAATTCGGACCCAAAACCCCAAAATCCGAACCCAAAACCCCAAAATCCGGACCCAAAAAACCCAAAAAACCCAAAAACCTCAAAATGCGAACCGAGAAATACCCAAAACCCCAAAATTCGGACCCAAAAAAACCAAAAACCCCCAAATCCGAACCCGGAAATCCCAAAATCTGAACCCAGAAACCCAAAATCCGGAACAAAAATCCCAAAATCCGGACCCAAAAAACCCAAAAACTCCAAAGTCCGAACTCAAAAACCCCAAAACCCCAAAATCCGAACCCAAAAAAACCAAAAAACCCAAAATCCGAACCCAAAATCCGGACCCAAAACCCAAAATCCGAAGCCGGAAACCCCAAAATCCGAACCCGAAAATCCCAGAATTCGAACCCAAAAACCTCAAAATTCGGACCCAAAAACCCCAAAATCTGAATCCAAAAATCCCAAAATCCGAACCCAAAAAAAAACCCCAAAATCCGAATCCCAAACTCCCAAAATCCGAACCGAGAAATACCCAAAACCCAAAATCCGGACCCAAAAAACCCAAAAAAACCAAAATCCGGACCCAAAAAACTCAAAGTTCGGACCCGTAAACCCCAAAATCCGAACCTAAAAAACCCCCAAAATCCGGGCCCAAAAACCCCCAAAATCCGGACCCAAAAATCCCAAAATTTGGACTAAAAATCCCCAAATCCGAACCCTCCAAAACCCAAAAAATCCGAACCTAAAAAACCCCAAAATTCGGACCCAAAACCCCAAAATTCGGACCCGAATCCCAAAATCCGAACCCAAAAACCCCAAAATCCGAACTCAAAAATCCCCAAAATCCGGAAACCCCCAAATTCGGACCTAAATCCCCAAAATCTGGACCCAAAACCTCCAAAATCCGGACCCAAAAAACCCAAAAACCCCAAAATCCGGACCCAAAAAACCCAAAAACCCCAAAATCCGAACCCAAAATCCCAAAATCCGGACCCAAAACCCCCAAAATCCCAAAACCTGAACCCCAAAACCCCAAAATCCTCAAAATTCGGACCCAAAACTCCAAAATCCGAACCCAAAAACCCCAAAGTTCGGATCCGAAACCCCAAAATCCGAACCTAAAAAACCCCCAAAATCCGGACCCAAAAATCCCAAAATTTGGACTAAAACTCCCCAAATCCGAACCCCCCAAAACCCCAAAAATCCGAACCTAAAAAAAACCCAAAAAATTCGGACCCAAAACCCCAAAATCCGGACCCAAAAAAACCAAAAACCCCAAAATCCGAACCCAAAAAACTCAAAATCCGGACACAAAAAAAAACCAAACCCAAAATCCGGACCCAAAAAACCCCAAAAACCCCAAAATCCGAACCCAAAACCCCAAAATCCCAAAATCTGAACCCAAAAACCCCAAAATCCGAACCTAAAAAACCCCCAAAATTGGGGCCCAAAATCCCCCACAATCCGGACCCAAAAATCCCAAAATTTGGACCAAAAATCCCCAAATCCGAACCCCCCAAAACACAAAAAATACGAACCTAAAAAAACCCCAAAAATTCGGACCCAAAACCCCAAAATTCGGACCCAAAACCCCAAAATCCGAACCCAAAACCCCAAAATCCGAACCAAAATCCCAGAATTGGGACCCAAAATCCCAAAATCCGAATCCCAAAATCTGAACCCAAATCCCCAAAATCCTCAAAATTCGGACCCAAAACTCCAAAATCCGGAGCCAAAACCCCCAAAATCTGAACCCAAACCCCCAAATCCGAACCCAAACAACCCAAAAACCCCAAAATCCGAATCCCAAAATCCGAACCTAAAAAAACCCCAAAATTCGGGCCCAAAACCCCCAAAATCCGGACCCAAAAATACCCAAAACCCCAAAATCCGAACCCAAAAAAAAAAAAAAACAAACCAAAATCCGAACCCAAAACCCCAAAATCCCAAAATCTGAACCCCAAAATCCTCAAAATTCGGACCCAAAACTCCAAAATTCAGGCCCAAAAACCCCCAAAATCCGGACCCAAAAATCCCAAAATTTGGACTAAAAATCCCCAAATCTGAACCCCCCAAAACCCAAAAAATCCGAACCTAAAAAAACCCCAAAATTCGGACCCAAAACCCCAAAATTCGGACCCGAATCCCAAAATCCGAACCCAAAAACCCCAAAATCCGAACCCAAAAATCCCCAAAATCCGGAAACCCCAAAATTCGGACCTAAATCCCCAAAATCCGGACCCAAAACCCCAAAATCCGGACCCAAAAATCCCAAAATCCGAACCCAAAAATCCCCAAAGTTCGGACCCGTAAACCCCAAAATCCGAACCTAAAAAACCCCAGAATTCGGGCCCAAAAACCCCCAAAATCCGGACCCAAAAATCCCAAAATTTGGACCAAAAATCCCCAAATCCGAACCCCTCAAAACCCCAAAATCCGAACCTAAAAAAATCCAAAAATTCGGACCCAAAACCCCAAAATTCGGACCCAAAACCCCCAAAATCTGAACCCAAAATCCTCAAAATTCGGACCCAAAACTCCAAAATCCGAACCTAAAAAACCCCCAAAATTCGGGCCCCAAACCCCCAAAATCCGGACCCAAAAACCCCAAAATTTGGACCAAAAATCCCCAAATCCGAACCCCCCAAAACCCAAAAAATCCGAACCTAAAAAAACCCCAAAAAATTCGGACCCGAATCCCAAAATCCGAACCCAAAAAACCCCAAAATCCGAACTCAAAAATCCCCAAAATCCGGAAACCCCCAAATTCGGACCTAAATCCCCAAAATCTGGACCCAAAACCCCAAAATTCGGACCCAAAACCCCAAAATTCGGACCCAAAACCCCCAAATCCGAACCCAAAAATCCCCAAAACCCCAAAATCCGAATCCCAAAATCCGAACCTAAAAAACCCCCAAAATTTGGGCCCAAAACCCCCAAAATCCGGATCCAAAAATCCCAAAATCCGAACCCAAAAAAACCCCAAAACCCCAAAATCCGAACCCAAAAAACCCAAAAACCCCAAAATCCGGACCCAATAAACCCAAAATCCGGACCCAAAACCCCCAAAATCCCAAAACCTGAACCCCAAAACCCCAAAATCCTCAAAATTCGGACCCAAAACTCCAAAATCCGAACCCAAAAACCCCAAATCCGAACCCAAAAACCCCAAAATCCGAACCTAAAAAACCCCCAAAATTGGGGCCCAAAAACCCCCAAAATCCGGACCCAAAAATCCCAAAATTTGGACTAAAACTCCCCAAATCCGAACCCCCCAAAACCCAAAAATCCGAACCTAAAAAAACCCAAAATTCGGACCCAAAACCCCAAAATCCGAATCCCAAAATCTGAACCCAAATCCCCAAAATCCTCAAAATTCGGGCCCCAAACCCCCAAAATCCGAACCCAAACCCCCGAAATCCGAACCCAAAAAACCCAAAAACCCCAAAATCCGAATCCCGAAATCCGAACCTAAAAAAACCCCAAAATCCGGACCCAAAAATACCCAAAACCCCAAAATCCGAACCCAAAAAACTCAAAATCCGGACCCCCCCCAAAAAAAAACCCCAAACCCAAAATCCGAACCCAAAAAACCCAAAAACTCCAAAATCCGGACCCAAAAACCCCAAAATCCGAACCCAAAACCCCAAAATCCGGACCCAAAAAAAACCCCAAAAACTCCAAAGTCCGAACTCAAAAACCCCAAAAACCCAAAATCCGCTCCCAAAAAAACCAAAATCCGGACCCAAAACCCCAAAATCCGGACCCAAAAAACTCAAAATCCGGTCCCAAAAAACCCAAAATTCGGACCCGAAACCCCAAAATCCCAACCCAAAACCCCAAAATTCGGACCCAAAACCCCCAAATTCGGACCCAAAACCCCAAAATCCGGACCCAAAAAACCCAAATCCGAACCCAAAAATTCCAAAAACCCCAAAATCCGAACCTAAAAAACCCCCAAAATTCGGGCCCAAAAACCCCCAAAATCCGGACCCAAAAAAACCAAAAACCCCAAAATCCGAACCCAAAAAAACCCCAAAAACTCAAAATCCGAACCCAAAAAAACCAAAAACCCCAAAATCCGGACCCAAAAAAACCCCAAAAACCCCAAAATCCGAACCCCAAAAAAAAAAAAAAACCAAAATCCGAACCCAAAACCCCAAAATCCGAACCCAAAAAAACCAAAAACCCCAAAATCCGAACCCAAAAAACTCAAAATCCGGACCCAAAACCCCCAAAATCTGAGCCCAAAATCCTCAAAATCCGGTCCCAAAAAAACCCCAAAATCCGAACCTAAAAAACCCCAGAATTCAGGCGCAAAAACCCCCAAAATTCGGACCCAAAACCCCAAAATCCGAACCCAAACCCCCAAAATCCGGACCCAAAAAACCCCAAAACCCCAAAATCCGAATCCCAAAATCCCAAAATGCGAACCGAGAAATACCCAAAACCCCAAAATTCGGACCCAAAAAAACCAAAAACCCCCAAATCCGAACCCGGAAATCCCAAAATCTGAACCCAAAAACCCAAAATCCGGAACAAAAATCCCAAAATCCGGACCCAAAAAACCCAAAAACTCCAAAATCCGAACCCAAAATCCCAAAATCCGGACCCAAAACCCCAAAATCCCAAAATTTGAACCCCAAAACCCCAAAATCCCCAAAATTCGGGCCCCAAACCCCCAAAATCCGGACCCAAAAATCCCAAAGTTCGGACCCGAAACCCCAAAATCCGAACCTAAAAAACCCCCAAAATTCGGGCCCAAAAACCCCCAAAATCCGGACCCAAAAAACCCAAAATCCGGACCCAAAACCCCAAAATACGGACCCAAAACCCCAAAATCCAGACCCAAAAAAACCCCAAAACCCCAAAATCCGGACCCAATAAACCCAAAATCCCAAAACCTGAACCCCAAAACCCCAAAATCCTCAAAATTCGGACCCAAAACTCCAAAATTCGGGCCCAAAAACCCCCAAAATTCGGACCCAAAAATCCCAAAATTTGGACCAAAAATCCCCAAATCCGAACCCCCCAAAACCCCAAAAAATCCGAACCTAAAAAAACCCCAAAATTCGGACCCAAAACCCCAAAATCCGAATCCCAAAATCTGAACCCAAATCCCCAAAATCCGGACCCAAAAAACCCAAAAACCCCAAAATCCGAATCCCAAAATCCGAACCTAAAAAAACCCCAAAATTCGGGCCCAAAACCCCCAAAATCCGGATTCAAAAATCCCAAAATCCGGACCCAAAAAACCCCAAAAACCCCAAAATCCGAACCCAAAAAAACCAAAAATTCGGACCCAAAACCCCAAAATTCGGACCCGAACCCCAAAATCCGAACCCAAAAATCCCCAAAATTCGGAAACCCCAAAATTCGGACCTAAATCCCCAAAATCCGAACCCAAAAATCCCCAAAACCCCAAAATCCGAATCCCAAAATCCGAACCTAAAAAACCCCAAAATTTGGGCCCAAAACCCCCAAAATCCGGATCCAAAAATCCCAAAATTTGGACCCAAAAAACCCCAAAAACCCCCAAATCCGGTCCCAAAAAAACCAAAATCCGGACCCAAAACCCCCAAAATCCCAAAACCTGAACCCCAAAACCCCAAAATCCTCAAAATTCGGACCCAAAACTCCAAAATCCGAACCCAAAAACCCCAAAGTTCGGACCCGAAACCCCAAAATCCGAACCTAAAAAACCCCCAAAATTCGGGCCCCAAACATCCCAAAATTTGGACCAAAAATCCCCAAATCCGAAGCCCCCAAAACCCAAAAAATCCTAACCTAAAAAAACCCCAAAATTCGGACCCAAAACCCCAAAATTCGGACCCGAATCCCAAAATCCGAACCCAAAAACCCCAAAATCCGAACTCAAAAATCCCCAAAATCCGGAAACCCCAAAATTCGGACCTAAATCCCCAAAATCTGGACCCAAAACCCCCAAAATCCGAACCCAAAAAACCCAAAAACCCCAAAATCCGAATCCCAAAATCCGAACCTAAAAAAACCCCAAAATTCGGGCCCAAAAAACCCAAAATCCGGATCCAAAAACCCCAAAATCCGAACCCAAAAAACCCAAAAACTCCAAAATCCGGACCCAAAACCCCAAAATCCGAATCAAAAATCCCCAAAATCCGAACCCGAAAACCCCAAAAGCCGAACCCGAAAACCCCAAATCCGGATCCCAAAAGCCCAAAATCTGAACCCAAAACCCCAAAATCCTCAAAATTTGGACCCAAAACTCCAAAATCCGGACCCGAAACCCCAAAATCCGAACCTAAAAAAACCCCAAAATCCGGACCCAAAAATCCCAAAATTTGGACTAAAAATCCCCAAATCCGAACCCCCCAAAACCCAAAAAATCCGAACCTAAAAAAACCCCAAAATTCGGACCCGAATCCCAAAATCCAAACCCAAAACCCCAAAATCCGAACCAAAATCCCAAAATTGGGACCCAAAACCCCAAAATCCTCAAAATTCGGACCCAAAACTCCAAAATCCGGAGCCAAAAAACCCAAAAACCCCAAAATCCGGACCCAAAAATCCCAAAAACTCAAAATCCGGACCCAAAAAAACCAAAAACCCCAAAATCCGAACCCAAAACCCCAAAATCCCAAAATCTGAACCCCAAAATCCTCAAAATTCGGACCCAAAACTCCAAAATTCGGGCCCCAAACCCCCAAAATCCGGACCCAAAAATCCCAAAAACCCCAAAATCCGGACCCAAAAATCCCAAAAACTCAAAATCCGAACCCAAAAAAACCAAAAACCCCAAAATCCGAACCCAAAAAAACCCCAAAAACCCCAAAATCCGAACCCCCCCAAAAAAAAAACAAACCAAAATCCGAACCCCAAACCCCAAAATCCGGACCCAAAAAACCCAAAAACTCCAAAGTCCGGACCCAAAAAACCCAAAATCCCAAAATCTGAACCCCAAAATCCTCAAAATTCGGACCCAAAACTCCAAAATTCGGACCCAAAAACCCCAAAATCCGAACCCAAAAACCCCAAAGTTCGGACTTGTAAACCCCAAAATCCGAACCTAAAAAACCCCAAAATTCGGACCCAAAACCCCAAAATTCGGACCCAAAACCCCAAAATCCGAATCCCAAAATCCGAACCGAATTCCCGAAAATTCCCCCCGGAATTCCCAAAAAACCGCCCCGAGATTTCCCCAAACCGCCCCAAATTCCCACAAAATTTTCCCCCAAATCCCCGCCCGGAGAGATCAAAGACCCAAATTCCCAAAAAATCCGCCCCGGAATTCCCAAAAATCCCCCCAAAAAACCCCGGAATTCCCCCCAAAAAAACCCGGAAATTCCCAAAAAACCCGCCCCGAATTCCCAAAAATCGCCCCCAAAACCCCTCAGGACCCGCAAATTTCCCCCGAAACACCCGCAGAGATTGGGGGGAGAGAATCAAGAACCCGAAATTCCCAAAATTCCTCCCCAAAATTCCCAAAATTCCTCCCCAAAATTCCCAAAATTTCCCCCAAATCCCCCGGGCCCAGGATACAGTTGGAGGTTCTCTGTGGGCGCCGCCATCTTGCCAGCCGGAAGTTGCGGCCACTTCCGGTCTCGGGCGGCGCACTGGCCGCTCGTCTCTATGGTAACGGAAGATACAGTTGGACTATTTCCGGGGTGCCGCCATCTTGGTAGCCGGAAGTTCCGGCTGTTTCCGGTCTCGGGAGGTGCTCTGGCCGCTCGTCTCTATGGTAACTCCGTGGCCGCTCTGGCCCTGGGTCCTCCCAACTCGTTGCTCTCGGAGGTCCCGCCCGCTCCCGCCGCTTCCGGGAGGGATTTTGGGGAGATTTTTGGGGGGTCCCGGCGGGTTTTGGGGGATCCCGGGAAGGTTTTTTGGGGTCCCGAAGGGTCCCCGGGGGTCTCCGGGGGGGTCTCGGGGGTCCCGGGGCCGCGATGCTGCTGACGGTGAAGGCGCTGCAAGGCCGCGAGTGCAGCCTGCAGGTACGGGGGGAGGGGCTGGGGGGGGGTTTTTTGGGGTTTTTTTGGGTTTTTTGGGGGTTTTTTTGGGGTTTTTTGGGGTTTTTGGGGGGTTTTGGGGGGTTTTGGGGGGGTTTTGGGGGTTTTGGGGGGGTTTTAAGGGGGGGGGGCGGTTTAAAGGAGCCGGGCAGGGCGGGGGGGAGGGGCTGGGGGGGTTTTTGGGGGGTTTTTTGGGGTTTTTTTGGGGTTTTTTGGGGTTTTTTTGGGTTTTTTGGGGTTTTTTTGGGTTTTTTGGGGTTTTTTGGGGGGTTTAAAGGGGTGGGGGGAGGGGCTGGGGGGGATTTAAAGGATTTTGGGGTCCGGGGTTTTTTTGGGGTTTTCTTTGGGTTTTTTTGGGTTTTTTTGGGGGTTTTTGGGGGTTTTTTGGTTTTTTGGGGTTTTTTGGGGTTTTTGGGGGTTTTTTGGGGTTTTGGGGGGTTTTTTGGGGGTTTTTTTGGGGGGTCTCAATCTTTTCAGACCCCACCCCCCCCGTGTCCATTTTTGGGGGGAGGGTCCCAAATTTTGTCATTCGGGGACGATTTAAGGGATTTTTGGGGTTTTTTTTGGGAGGATTTGGGGATTTTTTGGGGAGAATTTTGGGAATTTTTGGGAGAATTTTGGGGTTTTTTGGGGGGAATTTTGGGGGGTTTTTTAGGAGAATTTTGGGAATTTTTGGGAGAATTTTGGGGGATTTTTGGGGAGGATTTGGGGGTTTTGGGAGGATTTTGGGGTTTTTTGGGAGAATTTTGGGGTTTTTTAGGAGAATTTTGGGAATTTTTGGGAGAATTTTGGGGATTTTTGGGGAGGATTTGGGGGTTTTGGGGGAGATTTTGGGGTTTTTTGGGAGAATTTTGGGGATTTTTGGGGGGATTTGGGGGTTTGGGGGGGATTTTGGGGTTTTTTGGGAGAATTTTGGGGTTTTTGGGTGAGAATTTTGGGGTTTTGGGGGGGCTTTTGGGGAGGATTTGGGGGGTTTTTTTGGGGGGATTTTAGGTTTTTTTTGAGGATTTTCGGGTTTTTTGGGTGAAGTTTTGGGGAGTTTTGGGGTGAGATTTTGGGGATTTTAGGAGAATTTAGGGGATTTTGGAAGAATTTGGAGATTTTGGGGTTTTTTGGGTGCGATTCTGGGGGTTTTGGGGCTTTTTAGGGGGATTTAGGGGGTTTTTTTGGGGGGAGAACGTTTTGGTTTTTTTGGGGGGATTTTGGGGTTTTGGGGGGAATTTTAGGGTTTTTGGGAGGATTCTTGGGAGGATTTTGGGGTTTTTTTAGGAGAATTTTGGAATTTTTGGGAGGATTTGGGGGTTTTGGGAGAAAATTTGGGATTTTTGGGTGAGATTTCGGAGGATTTTTAGGGTTTTTGGGGGGAATTTTGGGGTTTTTTTGAGGATTTTCGGGTTTTTGGGTGAAATTTTGGGGATTTTGGGGGAGAATTTGGGTTTTTTGGGGAGGATTTTGGATTTTTTGGGAGGATTTTGGGGGGTTTTGGGTGGAAACTTGGGATTTTTTGGGTGAGATTTTGGGGGATTTTGGGGGTTTTTGGGAGGATTTTTAGTTTTTGGGGTGAAATTTGGGGGATTTTTGGGAGGGTTTTGGGGCTTTTAGGGGGATTTTGGGGTTTTTTTGGAGAATTTTGGGTTTTTTGGGAGGATTTTGGGGTTTTTGGGGTGAAATTTTGGGGATTTTTGGGGGAGATTTGGGGGTTTTTGGGTGCGATTTTGGGGATTTCGGGAGAATTTTCGGATTTTTGGGAGGATTTTGGGGCTTTTTTGGGGGAGAATTTTGGGTTTTTTGGGGCGGATTTTCGGATTTTTTGGGAGGGTTTTGGGGTTTTTTGGGTAAAATTTTGGGGGTTTTGGGGCGGATTTTCGGGTTTTTGGGAGGATTTTGGGGCTTTTTAGGGGGATTTTGGGGTTTTTGGGGGGGAATTTTTGGGTTTTTTTGAGGATTTTCGGGTTTTTGGGGAGAATTTTGGGGGTTTTGGGGGGAGTTTGGGATTTTTTGGGGAGGATTTTGGGGTTTTGGGGAGGAAATTTGGGATTTTTGGAGATTTTGGAGGATTTTTAGGGGTTTTTGGGGAGGAATTTTGGATTTTTTGGGAGGATTTTGAGGTTTTTGCGTGAAATTTTGGGATTTTTGGGGGATTTTGGGCTTTTTTGGGAGGATTTGGGGATTTTTGGGAGGAAATTTGGGGGGTTTTGGGTGAGATTTTGGGGGGTTTTGGGGGTTTTTGGGAGGGTTT
Source organism: Acridotheres tristis (assembly GCA_037013685.1). Classification (NCBI taxonomy): domain Eukaryota; kingdom Metazoa; phylum Chordata; class Aves; order Passeriformes; family Sturnidae; genus Acridotheres; species Acridotheres tristis. Next base: position 2,279,814 of record CM072916.1, read on the forward strand.
TGGGGTTTTTTGGGGGTGAAATTTTGGGGTTTTTGGGCGAATTTTGGGTTTCTTGGGAAGAATTTGGGTTATTTTGGGAGGATTTGGGGATTTTTGGGAGGATTTTGGGGCTTTTTAGGGGAATTTTGGGGTTTTGGGGGGGAATTTTTGGGTTTTTTTGAGGATTTTCGGGTTTTTTTGGGAGAATTTTGGGGAGTTTTGGGGGGATTTTGGATTTTTTGGGAGGATTTTGGGGGGTTTTGGGAGGAAATTTGGGATTTTTGGGGGAGATTTTGGAGGGTTTTTGGGGGGAATTTTTTAGGGTTTTTGGGAGGATTTTGGGGTGAAATTTTGGGGATTTTGGGGGGATTTTTGGTTTATTTTAGGAGCATTTGGAGGTTTTTTGGGAGGATTTTGGATTTTTGGGGGGGATTTTGGGATTTTTGGGAGGAAATTTGGGTTTTTTGGGGGAGATTTTGGGGGATTTGGGGGTTTTTGGGAGGTTTTTGGGGTGAAATTTTGGGGATTTTTGGGGGGATTTTGGGGTTTTATGGGAGGATTTTGGGGATTTTTGGAGAATTTTCGGCTTTTTTGGGAGGATTTTGGGGTTTTGGGGGTGAAATTTTGGGGATTTTGGGGGAGATTTGGGGGTTTTTTGGGTGAGATTTTGGGAGAATTCTCGGATTTTTGGGAGGATTTTGGGGCTTTTTTGGGAGGGTTTTGGGGGTTTTTGGGTAAAATTTTGGGGTTTTTGGGGAGGATTTTGGGTTTTTTGGGAGGATTTTGGGTTTTTTGGGAGAATTTTGGGTTTTTTGGGAGGATTTTGGGTTTTTTGGGAGAATTTTGGGGTTTTTGGGAGATTTTGGAGATTTTGGGGCATTTTGGGTTTTTTGGGGGGAGATTTTGGGGTTTTTGGGGGGGAGGGATTTGGGATTTTGGGAGGAAATTTGGGATTTTTGGGGGAGATTTCGGAGGATTTTTTGGGGTTTTGGGGTGAAATTTTGGGGATTTTTGGGGGGATTTTGGGGGTTTTAGGAGAATTTTGGGGTTTTTTTGGGAGAATTTTGCGGTTTTGGGGGGAGATTTTGGGGATTTTGGGGTTTTTTTGGGGAGAATTTTGGATTTTTTGGGGGGATTTTGGTTTTTTGGGGGGTTTGGGGGGGAATTTTCGGGTTTTTGGGAGGATTTTGGGGCTTTTTAGGGGGATTTTGGGGTTTTTTTGGGGGAAAATTTTGGTTTTTTTGGGGGGATTTTCGGATTTTTTGGGAGGGTTTTGGGGTTTGGGGGGAAATTTTGGGGTTTTTTTGGAGGGAGATTTTGGGATTTTTGGGGGGGAGATTTGGGGGTTTTTTGGGCGGATTTTGGGGTTTTTTGGGAGGATTTTGGGAATTTTGGGAGAGTTTTGGGGTTTTGAGGGGGAATTTTCGGGTTTTTTTGAGGATTTTCGGGGTTTTTGGGTGAAATTTTGGGGTTTTTGGGAGGATTTTGGATTTTTTGGGAGGATTTTGGGGTGTTTTGGGTGGAAATTTGGGGTTTTTGGGTGAGATTTTGGGGGGTTTTGGGGGTTTTTGGGAGGATTTTTGGGTTTTGGGGTGAAATTTGGGGGATTTTTGGGAGGATTTTGGGGCTTTTTAGGGGGATTTTGGGGTTTTTTGGAGAATTTTGGGGCTTTTTGGAGAATTTGGGGGTTTTGGGGAGAATTTTCGGCTTTTTTGGGAGGATTTTGGGGTTTTGGGGGGGAAATTTTGGGGATTTTTGGGGGGATTTTGGGCTTTTTTTTGGGTGAGATTTTGGGGGTTTTAGGAGAATTTGGGGGTTTTTTGGGAGAATTTTGCGGTTTTTGGGGGGGAGATTTTGGGTTTTTTTGGGTGCGATTCTGGGGATTTTGGGGCTTTTTAGGGGAGAATTTTGGATTTTTTGGGAGGATTTTGGGATTTTTTGGAGAATTTTCGGGTTTCGGGGAGATTTGGGGGTTTTTTTGGGTGAGATTTTTGGGATTTTGGGAGAATTTTCGGATTTTTGGGAGGATTTTGGGGCTTTTTAGGGGGATTTTGGGGTTTTTTGGGGAGAATTTTCGGGTTTTTTGGAGGATTTTCGGGTTTTTTGGGTGAAATTTTGGGGGTTTTGGGGGAGTTTGGGATTTTTTGGGGAGGATTCGGGGGTTTTGGGGAGGAAATTTGGGATTTTTGGGTGAGATTTTGGGGGGTTTGGGGGGTTTTTGGGAGGATTTTGGGGTTTTTGGGGTGAAATTTTGGGGATTTTTGGGAGGGTTTTGGGGCTTTTTAGGGGGATTTTGGGGTTTTTTGGAGAATTTTGGGGTTTTTTAGGAGAATTTTGGGGATTTTTGGGAGAATTTTGGGGATTTTTGGGGCGGATTTGGGGGTTTTGGGGGAGGATTTTGGGGTTTTTTGGGAGAATTTTGGGGTTTTTTTGGAGAATTTGGGGGTTTTTGGGAGAATTTTCGGTTTTTTGGGGAGGATTTTGGGGTTTTTGGGGTGAAATTTTGGGGATTTTGGGGGAGATTTTGGGGTTTTTGGGTGCGATTCTGGGAATTTTGGGAGAATTTTGGGATTTTTGGGAGGATTTTGGGGCTTTTTTGGGGAATTTTGGAGTTTTGGGGGGGAATTTTTGGGTTTTTTTGAGGATTTTCGGGTTTTTTGGGAGAATTTTGGGGGTTTTGGGGGGAGTTTGGGATTTTTTGGGGAGGATTTGGGGGTTTTGGGGGGGAATTTTGGATTTTTTGGGAGGATTTTGAGGGTTTTGGGTGAAATTTTGGGGATTTTGGATTTTTTGGGAGGATTTTGGGGGGTTTTGGGTGAAAATTTGGGTTTTCGGGTGAGATTTTGGGGGGTTTTGGGGGTTTTTGGGAGGATTTTCGGGTTTTGGGGTGAAATTTGGGGATTTTTGGGAGGGTTTTGGGGCTTTTTTGGGAGATTTTGGGGATTTTTGAGTGAAATTTTTGGGATTTTTGGGGGGATTTTGGGATTTTTTGGGCGGATTTTGGGTTTTTTGGGAGGATTTGGGGATTTTTGGGAGGATTTTGGGGTTTTTGAGGGGGAATTTTCGGGTTTTTTTGAGGATTTTCGGGTTTTGTGGGTGAAATTTTGGGGATTTTGGGGAGGATTTTGGGTTTTTTGGGAGGATTTCGGATTTTTTGAGAGGATTTGGGGGGGTTGGGAGGAAATTTGGGTTTTTTGGGGGGAGATTTTGGGGGATTTCGGAGTTTTTCGGGAGGATTTTGGATTTTTGGGGTGCGATTCTGGGGATTTTGGGGATTTTTGGGGGGATTTTGGGGGTTTTTGGGGGGGAATTTTGGATTTTTTGGGAGGATTTTGAGGTTTTTGGGTGAAATTTTGGGGATTTTGGGCTTTTTTGGGAGGATTTGGGAATTTTTGGGAGGAAATTTGGGTTTTTTGGGTGAGATTTTGGGGGATTTTGGAGTTTTTTGGGAGGATTTTCGGGTTTTGGGGTGAAATTTTGGGGATTTTTGGGGGGAATTTGGGGTTTTTTTGGGAGATTTTGGGGATTTTTGAGAAATTTTTGGGATTTTTGGGGGGATTTTGGGATTTTTTGGGAGAATTTTGGGATTTTTCGGAGGATTTTCGGATTTTTGGGAGGAAATTTGGGTTTTTTGGGTGAGATTTTGGGGGGTTTTGGGGGTTTTTGGGAGGATTTTTAGGTTTTGGGGTGAAATTTGGGGGATTTTTGGGGGGAATTTGGGGCTTTTTGGGAGAATTTTGGGGTTTTTTTGGAGAATTTTGGGTTTTTTTTGGAGAATTTGGGGGTTTTTGGGAGAATTTTGGGGTTTTTGGGAGGATTTTGGGGTTTTTGGGGTGAAATTTTGGGGATTTTGGGGTTTTTGGGTGCGATTCTGGGAATTTCGGGAGAATTTTCGGATTTTTGGGAGGATTTTGGGGCTTTTTTGGGGAATTTTGGGGTTTTTGGGGGGGAATTTTGGGGTTTTTTTGAGGATTTTCGGGTTTTTTGGGTGAAATTTTGGGGATTTTTGGGGGGATTTGGGATTTTTTCGGGAGGATTCGGGGGTTTTGGGGAGGAAATTTGGGATTTTTGGGGGAGATTTTGGAGGATTTTTAGGGGTTTTGGGGAGGATTTTGGGGGTTTTGGGTGGAAATTTGGGGTTTTGGGGTGAAATTTTGGGGATTTTTGGGGGTTTTTTGGTTTTGGGGGGAATTTTAGGGTTTGTTTGAGGATTTTCGGGTTTTTTGGGTGAAATTTTGGGGATTTTTGGGATAATTTTGGGCTTTTTTGGGGTGAGATCTTGGGGACTTTAGGAGAATTCTGGGGGTTTTGGGGGGAATTTTCGGGTTTTTGGGTGAAATTTTGGGGATTTTGGGCTTTTTTGGGAGGATTTGGGGATTTTTGGGAGGAAATTTGGGGTTTTTGGGTGAGATTTTGGGGGGTTTTGGGGGTTTTTGGGAGGATTTTCGGGTTTTGGGGTGAAATTTTGGGGATTTTTGGGGGGATTTTGGGGCTTTTTGGGGGGATTTTGGGGTTTTTTGGGAGAATTTTGGGGTATTTTTGGAGAATTTGTGGGTTTTGGGGAGAATTTTCGGCTTTTTTGGGAGGATTTTGGGGTTTTTGGGGTGAAATTTTGGGGATTTTTGGGGGGATTTGGGGGTTTTTTGGGTGAGATTTTGGGAGAATTTCCGGATTTTTGGGGGGATTTTGGGGGGTTTTGGGAGGGAATTTGGGATTTTTGGGGAGATTTTGGGGGGGTTTTGGGGTTTTGGGGGGGAATTTTCGGGTTTTTTGGGTGAAGTTTTGGGGATTTTTGGGAGGATTTTGGGGCTTTTTAGGGGAATTTTGGGGTTTTTTGGGGAGAATTTTGGGGTTTTTAGGGGTTCGGCTTTTTTGGGAGAATTTTGGATTTTTTGGGAGGTTTTGGGGGGAAATTTGGGGGTTTTTTGGGCGAATTTTACGTTTCTTGGGAAGAATTTGGGTTATTTTGGGAGGATTTGGGGATTTTTGGGAGGATTTTGGGGCTTTTTAGGGGGATTTTTGGGTTTTTTTGGGGAGAATTTTCGGGTTTTTTGGAGGATTTTCGGGTTTTTTGGGTGAAATTTTGGGGATTTTTGGGGGGATTTTGGATTTTTTGGGAGGATTTTGGGGGTTTTGGGAGGATTTTGGGTTTTTGGGAGGATTTTGGGGCTTTTTTGGGGAATTTTGGAGTTTTGGGGGGGAATTTTTGGGTTTTTTTTGAGGATTTTCGGGTTTTTTGGGAGAATTTTGGGGGTTTTGGGGGGAGTTTGGGATTTTTTGGGGAGGATTTGGGGGTTTTGGGGAGGAAATTTGGGGTTTTTGGGGGAGATTTTGGGGGATTTTTAGGGGTTTTTTGGGAGAATTTTGGGGGTTTTTGGGGGGAGTTTGGGATTTTTTTGGGGAGGATTTTGGGGGTTTTGGGTGGAAATTTGGGGTTTTTGGGGTGAAATTTTGGGGATTTTTGGGGGATTTTTGGTTTATTTTAGAAGGATTTGGGGTTTTTTGGGGAGGATTTTGGATTTTTGGGAGGAAATTTGGGTTTTTTGGGGGGAGATTTTGGGGATTTTGGGGGAGATTTTGGGGTTTTTGGGTGCGATTCTGGGGATTTTGGGGGTTTTTTAGGGGGATTTTGGGGGTTTTTGGGGGGAATTTTGGATTTTTTGGGAGGATTTTGAGGTTTTTGGGTGAAATTTTGGGGATTTTGGGCTTTTTTGGGAGGATTTGGGGATTTTTGGGAGGAAATTTGGGGTTTTTGGGTGAGATTTTGGGGGGTTTTGGGGGTTTTTGGGAGGATTTTTAGGTTTTGGGGTGAAATTTGGGGGATTTTTGGGAGGATTTTGGGGCTTTTTAGGGGGATTTTGGGGTTTTTTGGGAGAATTTTGGGGGTTTTTTGGGGATTTTGGGGGGTTTTTGGGAGGATTTTTTGGGGTTTTTTTTTGGGAGAATTTTGGGGGTTTTAGGAGAATTTTGGGTTTTTTTAGGAGAATTTTGGGAATTTTTGGGAGAATTTTGGGGGATTTTGGGGAGGATTTGGGGGTTTTGGGGGGGGGATTTTGGGGTTTTTTGGGAGAATTTTGGGGTTTTTTTGGAGAATTTGGGGGTTTTGGGGAGAATTTTCGGCTTTTTTGGGAGGATTTTGGGGTTTTTGGGGTGAAATTTTGGGGATTTTTGGGGGGATTTTGGGGGTTTTTAGGGGGATTTTGGGGTTTTTTGGAGAATTTTGGGTTTTTTGGGAGGATTTTCGGGGTTTTTGGGTGAAATTTTGGGGATTTTGAGGGAGATTTTGGGGTTTTTGGGTGCGATTCTGGGAATTTCGGGAGAATTTTCGGATTTTTGGGAGGATTTTGGGGCTTTTTTGGGGGAGAATTTTGGGTTTTTTGGGGCGGATCTTCGGATTTTTTGGGAGGGTTTTGGGGGTTTTTGGGAGAATTTTGGGAATTTTTGGGAGCATTTTGGGGGTTTTCGGGAGGATTTGGGGGGTTTTGGGGGGGGGATTTTGGGGGTTTTTATGGGAGAATTTTGGGGTTTTTTGGGCGACTTTTGGGTTTCCTGGGAAGAATTTGGGTTTTTTGGGTGAAATTTTGGGGATTTTGGGGTTTTTGGGTGCGATTCTGGGAATTTTGGGGTTTTTTAGGGGGATTTTGGGGGTTTTTGGGGGGAATTTTGGATTTTTTGGGAGGATTTTGAGGTTTTTGGGTGAAATTTTGGGGATTTTGGGCTTTTTTTGGGAGGATTTGGGGATTTTTGGGAGAATTTTGGGGGTTTTTGGGAGAATTTTGGGGTTTTTTGGGAGAATTTTGGGGTATTTTTGGAGAATTTGTGGGTTTTGGGGAGAATTTTCGGCTTTTTTGGGAGGATTTTGGGGTTTTTGGGGTGAAATTTTGGGGATTTTTGGGGGGATTTGGGGGTTTTTTGGGTGAGATTTTGGGAGAATTTTCGGATTTTTGGGAGGATTTTGGGGGTTTTTGGGAGGAAATTTGGGATTTTTGGGGGAGATTTTGGAGGATTTTTAGGGTTTTGGGGGGGAATTTTCGGTTTTTTTGGGTGAAGTTTTGGGGATTTTTGGGAGGATTTTGGGGCTTTTTAGGGGGATTTTGGGTTTTTTGGGGAGAATTTTGGGGTTTTTAGGGGTTCGGCTTTTTTGGGAGAATTTTGGATTTTTTGGGAGGTTTTGGGGGGAAATTTGGGGTTTTTTTTGGGCGAATTTTGTGTTTCTTGGGAAGAATTTTGGGGTTTTTTGGGGAGAATTTTGGGTTTTTTGGGTGAAATTTTGGGGGTTTTTGGGGGATTTTGGGTTTTTTGGGAGAATTTTGGATTTTTTGGGAGGATTTTGGGGGTTTTGGGTGGAAATTTGGGATTTTGGGGGAGATTTTGGAGGATTTTTAGGGTTTGGGGGGAATTTTAGGGTTTTTTTTGAGGATTTTCGGGTTTTGGGGTGAAGTTTTGGGGATTTTGGGGGAGATTTTGGGGTTTTTGGGGATTTTTGTGTTTCCGGGGCTGTTTTTTATTGGTTTTTTTTTGGTTTTTTGTGGTTTTTTTTTTGTTTCCGGGGTGGTTTTTTTTGTTTTTTTTTTTGTGTTTTTTTTGTTTTTTTGTGTTTCCGGGGTGGGTTTTTTTGGTTTTTTTTTTTGTTTTTTTTTGGGTTTTTTTTGTTTCCGGGGTGGGTTTTTTTGGTTTTTTTTTTTTTTTTTTTTGGGTTTTTTTTGTTTCCGGGGTGGGTTTTTTTGGTTTTTTGTTTTGCTTTTGTGTTTCCGGGTTGGGTTTTTTTTTGTTTTTTTTTGTTTTGTGGTTTTTTTTGTTTGTTTCGGAGGTGGGTTTTTTTTGGTTTTTTTTGTTTCGTTTTTTTTTGTTTCCGGGGTGGTTTTTTTGGTTTTTTTTTGTTTTTTTTTGGTTTTTTGTGTTTCTGGGGTGGTTTTTTGGTTTTTTTTTTGGTTTTTTTTTTGGTTTTTTTGTTTCCGGGGTGGTTTTTTTTTTGTTTTTTTGGTTTTTTTTTGTTTTCTGGGTGTTTTTTTTTGTTTTTTCTTTTTGGTTTATTTTGGGGTTTTTTTGGTTTTTTTTGTTTCCGGGGTGGTTTTTTTTTGTTTTTGTTTTTTTTTTGTTTCCGGGGTGGTTTTTTGGTTTTTTTGGGGTTTTTTTTGTTTTTTTTTGTTTCCGGGGTGGTTTTTTTTTTTTTTGTTTTGGTTTTTTTTTTTGTTTTTTTGTTTTTTTTTTTGTTTTGTTTTGTTTTGTTGTTTTTTGTTTCCGGGGTGGGGTTTTTTTTGTTTTTTTTGGTTTTTTTTGGTTTTTTTTTTTTTTTTTTGTTTCCGGGGTGGTTTTTTTTGGTTTTTTTTGGTTTTTTTTGGTTTTTTGGGGGGTTTTTTTTGGGTTTGTTTTTTTTTTTTTCCCGGGGTGGTTTTTTTGGGTTTTTTTTGGTTTTTTTTGGTTTTTTTTATTTTTTTTTTCCCGGGGTGTTTTTTTTTGGTTTTTTTTTGTTTTTTTTTTTTTTTTTTGTTTTTTTGGGGGTTTTTTGTTTTTTTTTCTTTTTTTTTTTTTTTTTTCCGGATGATTATTTATTTTTGTTTTCCGTGTCTGTCACCCCCCGCCCCCCCAGGTGTCCCCCCAGGAGCGCGTGGCGGCGCTCAAGGCTCTGGTGGCCGAGCGGCTCCAGGTGCCCGTGGAGCAACAGCGGCTCCTGTTCCGCGGGAAGGCGCTCGCAGGTCACACACGGGGGGGGGGATTTGGGGATTTTGGGGAGAATTTGGGATTTTTTTTTGATTTTTTGGGGATTTTTGGGGATTTTTTTTGGATTTTTTGGGGGGAATTTGGGATTTTTTGGGGATTTTTTGGGGATTTATTGGGATTTTTTGGGGATTTTTTGGGATTTTTTGGGGATTTTGGGGGATTTTTGGGGGAAGTTGGGATTTTTGGGGGGATTTTTGGGATTTTTTGGGGGATTTTTTGGGGGGAATTTGGGATTTTTTGGGATTTTTTGGGGATTTTTTTGGGGGGAATTTGGGATTTTTTGGGGATTTTTGAGGGGATTTTTGGGGATTTTTTGGGATTTTTTGGGGATTTTTTGGGGATTTTTGGGGATTTATTTTGAATTTTTGGGGGATTTTTGGGGATTTTTTTGGATTTTTGGGGATTTTTTGGGATTTTTTGGGAATTTTGGGGGATTTTTGGGGATTTTTTTGGGATTTTTGGGGATTTTGTGGGGATTTTTGGGGATTTTTTCGGGATTTTTTTGGGATTTTTGGGGGATTTTTGGGGATTTTTTGGGGATTTTTTTGGATTTTTTTGGGATTTTTTGGGGGGAATTTGGGATTTTTTGGGATTTTTTTGGGGATTTTTGGGGGGAATTTGGGATTTTTTGGGATTTTTTGGGGATTTTTTGGGGGGAATTTGGGATTTTTTGGGATTTTTTGGGGATTTTTTGAGGGAATTTTTGGGGATTTTTTGGGATTTTTTTTAATTTTTTTTTTTTAGTTTTGGGGATTTTTTGGGATTTTTTGGGGATTTTGGGGGATTTTTGGGGGGATTTTGGGATTTTGGGGATTTTTTTGGGGGAATTTGGGATTTTTTGGGGGATTTTGGGGGATTTTTTGGGGGATTTTGGGGATTTTTGGGGGGAATTTTGGATTTTTTGGGGATTTTTGGGGATTTTTTTGGGATTTTTGGGGGGATTTTTTCGGATTTTTTTGGGGATTTTTTGGGATTTTTTTGGGGATTTTTTGGGATTTTTTGGGGATTTTTGGGGGGAATTTGGGGGACTTTTTTTGATTTTTTTTTTTGATTATTTGGGGGGATTTTTGGGGATTTTTTGGGGATTTTTGGGGATTTTTTGGGAATTTTTGGCGGGAATTTGGTATTTTTTGGGATTTTTTTTTGATTTTTTTTTGATTTTTTGGGGATTTTTTTTTATTTTTTGGGGATTTTTGGGGGATTTTTTGGGGATTTTTTAGGGGGAATTGGGGATTTTTTTGGGGACTTTTGAGGGATTTTTTGGGGATTTTTTGGGGATTTTTTGGGGGGTATTTGGGATTTTTTGGGATTTTTTTTTATTTTTTGGGGGGATTTTTTTTTATTTTTGGGGATTTTTGGGATTTTTTTGGATTTTTTTTGAATTTTGGGGGGATTTTTGGGGATTTTTTTGGGATTTTTGGAGGGTTTTAGGATTTTTTGGGGGTTTTTTTGGATTTTTTGGGGGGATTTTTTTTTATTTTTGGGGATTTTTGGGATTTTTTTGGATTTTTTTTGAATTTTTGGGGGATTTTTGGGGATTTTTTGGGGGGATTTTTGGGGATTTTTGGGGGGATTTTTTTTTATTTTTTGGGATTTTTTTTTATTTTTGGGGATTTTTGGGGATTTATTTTGAATTTTTGGGGATTTTTGGGGGGAATTTGGGATTTTTTGGGGATTTTTGGGGATTTTTTGGGGATTTTTGGGGGATTTTTTGGGGGATTTTTTGGGATTTTTTAAAATTTTTTTTTACTTTTGGGGATTTTTTGGGATTTTTTGGGGGATTTTTTGGGATTTTTTTGGGATTTTTTTGGGATTTTTTTTTTATTTTTTGGGGATTTTTTTTTATTTTTTGGGGATTTTTTGGGGATTTTTTAGGGGGAATTTGGGATTTTTTTGGGGATTTTTGAGGGATTTTTGGGGGGAATTGGGGATTTTTTGGGGATTTTTTGGGGATTTTTGGGAGATTTTTGGCGATTTTTTGGAGGGTTTTTGGATTTTGGGGGGATTTTTTGCGGATCTTTTGGGATTTTTGGGGGATTTTTTGGGATTTTTTTGGATTTTTTTGGGGATTTTTTGGGATTTTTTGGGGGATTTTTTTGGATTTTTTGGGGATTTTTTGGGGATTTTTTGGGGATTTTTGGGATATTTTGGGGATTTTTTGGGATTTTTTGGGGGGAATTTGGGGGGAATTTGGGATTTTTTGGGGGATTTTTTTAGATTTTTGGGGGATTTTTTGGGGGATTTTTGGGGGGGAATTTGGGATTTTTGGGGATTTTTTGGGGATTTTTTGGGATTTTTTTGGGGGGATTTTGAGGGGATTTTTGGGAGATTTTTTGGGGGATTTTTGCATTTTTGGGGGATTTTTTTTGGATTTTTGGGGATTTTTTTGGATGTTTTTGGGAATTTTTTGGGGGGATTTTGGGGGATTTTTTGGGGATTTTGGGGGGTTTTTTTGGGGTTTTTGGGGGGATATTTTGGGGGATTTTTTCGAGATTTTTTGGGGATTTTTTGGGGATTGTGAATTTTTTTGGGATTTGGGGGATTTTTTTGGGATTTTTGGGGATTTTTAGGGGATTTTTGGGGGATATTTGGGGGATTTTTTGGGATTTTTGGGGGGATTTTGGGACTTTTTTGGGAGACTTTGGGGGAATTTTGGGGTTTTTTTTGAGCGATTTGGTTATTTTTGGGTATTTTTGGGATTTGGGGGGATTTGGGGGGGATTTTTAGTCAATTTGGGAGGGACTTTGGGGATTTTTTGGGGTTTTTTGGTGGATTTGGGGATTTTGGGGGGGGGATTTTTTTGGAATTTTCAGGGAATTTTGGGGGGATTTTGGGGGCGATTTTTTTTTGGATTTTTTTTTGGATTTTTGGGGGGATTTTTAGGGATTTTGGAGGGATTTGGGGATTTTATGAGAATTTGGGGGGGATCTTGGGGGGATTTGGGGATTTTTGGGGGGATTTTGGGGGGATTTTGGGGGGATTTTGGGGGGATTTGGGATATTTTAGGGGATTTGGGGGGATTTGGGGGCATTTTGGGATCAAATTTGAACCCCCAAATTTCGCGGGATTTCCCCCAAATTTTTGGGGCTATTCCAGGGGGGTCCCCCCTTGACCCCCCACCCAAATTTTGGGGTCTCACCCCCCAAATTCCGTGTTTTCCCCCAAATTTAATTCCCTCCCCAACCTCATTTCTCTCTATGGGAAAAGGGGGGGGGGTCCCATTTTGGGATTAAATTTGAACCCCCAAATTTCGCGGGATTTCCCCCAAATTTTTGGGGCTATTCCGGGGGGGTCCCCCCTTGACCCCCCACCCAAATTTGGGGGTCTCACCCCCCCAAATTTCGGGGTTCTCCCCCAAATTTCAGCCCCTCGCCAACCTCATTTCCCTTTATGGGGAGGGGGGGGGTCCCACTTTGGGGTTAAATTTTCACCCCCAAATTTCGCGGGATTTCCCCCAAATTTTTGGGGCTGTTCCGGGGGGGTCCCCCCTTGACCCCCCACCCAAATTTTGGGGTCTCCCCTCCCCCCCCAGACGAGCGCCGTCTCTGCGATTACTCCATCGGGCCCTCGGCGCGCCTCAACCTGGTGCTGAAACCCCCCGCGGGGGGTGGGGGAGGGGCGCGGGGTGGGGGAGGGGCCGCGACCCCCCCCGAGGATTTGGGGGAGCCCCCCCCGGCCCCTCCCCCCCCCTTCGGGCCGGGCCTGGCGCAGATTTTGGGGAAACATTTCGGGAGCCACGAAGGGCCGAGGGTCCTGCAGCAGCTGCTGAAGGTGCGGGGGGGGGAATTGGGGGGATTTTGGGGGGTCCTGGGGGGTTTTGGGGGGTCCTGGGGGGATTTTGGGAGTTTGGGGGGGATTTTGGGGGGTCCTGGGGGGGATGTTCGGGGGGTCCTGGGGGGATTTTTGGATTTTGGGGGGAATTTTGGGATTTTGGGGGGTCCTGGGGGGGTTTTTGGGGGGTCCTGGGGGAATTTGAGGGCTTCTTGGGGGCGATTTGGGGGGGTTTGGGGGGATTTGGGGGGATTTTTGGGGGTCCTGGGGGGAATTTTGGGATTTTGGGGGGTCTGGGGGGGATTTTGGGGGAATTTTGGGATTTTGGGGGGTCCTGGGGGGATTTGGGGGGTCCTGGGGGGATTTGGGGAGTTTGGGGGGGATTTTGGGGGGTGCTGGGGGAGTTTTGGGGGGTCCTGGGGCGGGAATTTGGGGATTTAGGGGGGGATTTGGGGGGTCCTGGGAGGATTTTGGGGGAATTTTGGGATTTTGGGGGGTCCTGGGGGGATTTTGGGGGGTCCTGGGGGGATTTGGGGGGTCCTGGGGGGGTTTGAGTATTTTGGGGGGTCCTGGGGGGGATTTGGGGGGGTCCTGGGGGGGGATTTTGGGATTTTGGGGGGTCTGGGGGGATTTTGGGGGGGATTTTGGGGGGTCCTGGGGGGGAATTTTGGGATTTGGGGGGATCCTGGGGGGATTTTGGGGGGTCCTGGGGGGATTTTCGGGATGTTTGGGGGGATTTTGGGGGGTCCTGGGGGGATTTTGGGGAGTCTTTGTGGGGTATTTGGGGGACATTTTGGGAATTTTGGGGGATGCTGGGGAGATTTGGGGGGTCCGGGGAGTCCTGGGGGGATATTTGGGGGAATTTTTGGGACATTTTGGGGAATTTTGGGGGATTCTGGGGATATTTGGGGGAATTTTTGGGGACATTTTTGGAGGGATTTTTGAGGAATTTTGGGCGAGATTTTGGGGGGTCTTGGGGAATTTTAGGGAGGATTTGGGGGGATTTTGGGGACATTTTGGGGGTATTTGGGGGGATTCTGGGGGTATTTTGGGGATCCGGGGGAGTTTTGGGAATATTTTGGGGACATTTTTTGGGAATTTTGGGGACATTTTTGGGACATTTTTGGGAAATTTTGGGATATTTTTGGGAATATTTTCGGGACATTTCTGGGATATTTTTGGGGATATTTTGGGTTATTTTTGGGAATTTTTGGACCCATTTTGGGGACATTTTGGGGACATTTTTGGGACATTTTTGGGACATTTTTGGGACATTTTGGGGACGTTTTGGGATATTTTGGGGACATTTTTGGAAATTTTTGGGGACATTTTTTGGGATATTTTTGGGAAAATTTTGGGATATTTTTGGGGATATTTTGGGTTATTTTTGGGAATTTTTGGACACATTTTTGGGACATTTTTGGGACATTTTTGGGGACATTTTGGGGACATTTTTGGGAAAATTTGGGGCCATTTTTGGGAATTTTTGGACACATTTTTGGGACATTTTGGGACATTTGGGGGACATTTTCGGGATATTTTTGGGGACATATTTTGGGAATATTTTGGGGATATTTTGGGGATATTTTCGGGTTATTTTTGGGAATTTTTGGACACATTTTGGGGACATTTTTTGGATATTTTTGGGACATTTTGGGGATATTTTTGGGGCCTTTTCTGGGAATATTTTGGGGACATTTTTGGGATATTTTGGGGCCATTTTTGGGAATATTTTGGGGACATTTTGGGGACATTTTGGGGACATTTTTGGGAATATTTTGGGATACTTTGGGGATATTTTGGGGCCATTTTTGGGGATATTTTTGGGACATTTTGGGGACATTTTTGGGCTATTTTGGGGACATTTTTGGGACATTTTTGGGAAAATTTTGGGATATTTTTGGGGATATTTTGGGTTATTTTTGGGAATTTTTGGACACATTTTGGGGACATTTTCGGGACATTTTGGGGACATTTTTGGGATATTTTCGGGACATTTTTGGGAAATTTTTGGGATATTTTCGGGACATTTTGGGGATATTTTCGGGATATTTTTGGAAATATTTTGGGGACATTTTTGGGAATTTTTGGGGACATTTTGGGTTATTTTTGGGAATTTTTGGACCCATTTTGGGGATATTTTTGGGATATTTTTGGGGACATTTTTGGGACATTTTTGGGAATTTTTGGGGACATTTTCGGGACATTTTTGTGACATTTTTGGGAAAATTTTGGGATATTTTCGGGACATTTTTGGGATATTTTGGGGATATTTTTGGGATATTTTTGAAAATATTTTGGGGATATTTTTGGGCTATTTTGGGGACATTTTTGGGAGTATTTTGGGACATTTTTGGAGACATTTTCGGGATATTTTGGGGACAATTTGGGGACATTTTTGGGGATATTTTCGGGATATTTTCGGGATATTTTGGGTTATATTTGGGAATTTTTGGACACATTTTGGGGACATTTTTGGGAATATTTTGGGGATATTTTTGGGACATTTTGGGGACATTTTTGGGATATTTTGGGGATATTTTGGGGATATTTTGGGATATTTTCGGGACATTTTGGGGATATTTTCGGGATATTTTTGGAAATATTTTGGGGACATTTTTGGGACATTTTTGGGAATATTTTTGGAATATTTTGGGGACAATTTGGGGAATTTTTGGGACATTTTTGGGATATTTTCGGGAATTTTTGGGGACATTTTTTGGGATATTTTGGGGACATTTTTGGGATATTTTGGGGACATTTTTGGGGATATTTTGGGGACATTTTTGGAACATTTTTGGGAATATTTTGGGGACATTTTTGGGACATTTTGGGAATATTTTTGGGGATATTTTCGGGACATTTTTGGGACATTTTTGGGATATTTTTGGGGACATTTTTGGGAATATTTTGGGGACATTTTTGGGATATTTTTGGGGATATTTTTGGGAATATTTTGGGGATATTTTGGGGATATTTTCGGGATATTTTTGGGAATTTTTGGACACATTTTTGGGACATTTTGGGGATATTTTTGGGACATTTTGGGGATATTTTTGGGGCCTTTTCTGGGAATATTTTGGGGACATTTTTGGGCTATTTTGGGGACATTTTTGGGGACATTTTTGGGGAAATTTTGGGATATTTTTGGGGATATTTTGGGTTATTTTTGGGAATTTTTGGACACATTTTAGGGATATTTTTGGGACATTTTGGGGATATTTTTGGGCTATTTTTGGGCGATTTTGGGGCCATTTTTGGGGATATTTTGGGGACATTTTGGGGACATTTTTGGGACATTTTTGGG